>RJWM01001271.1:99317-162134 GCA_004363535.1 Dasyprocta punctata
GGGGGAAACCACTGCATAGTGCTGAGCAGGGCGGTGACTGCCGCGTGGGGACCTCACGAGCGGCTGGCACCGCTGTCCAGGATGATGCTGTTTGCACTGCAGAACTCAGCTTTTGAATACCTGTATACTGAAGTTTTTCAATTCCTCAAATACTTTGCAAAAACAGATAAGCAATAAACAGAAATAGCTGAAGTGGTGGCCTATGCCTGTAGTCCCAGCACTTGGGAGGCTGCGGCAGGAGGATTGCTGCAAGTTCGAGGGCAGCCTGGACTGTTATAGGGAACTCAAAGCCAGCCTGAACTACCTAACAAGACCCTGTCTTAAAAAACCAAATAAATGAATAAATAAAAATTCATTAATGCAATTGCATATTATATATCCATAAAGATGGTGGGTATCAGCACTACTTAACAAGGCAAGAATTGCTGGTATGTACTCTCAAACGAATGAGGTAGTTTTGCTTGAGTAAACATTAATGTTCCTCAAGGGCTTTATGATTCATGGCAATTCTATTAGGTAAATAATAGTGTTACCTCAACTTTATAAATGCGCTAGTCACCCAGCCACATTCACACAGCTGGGAAGGAGTCCTCGCCTTTAGCGGGTATTCACCGTCACAGGCATGGCGGCCGGGAGGACGGGAGGGGAGATGTTAGGTCACACTTCATCTCTTGGTGAAGCGATCGTCCATTTGGAAACTGCAAGCCACCCTTGAAACTTTTATCCTAAGAATAAGGTGGTGATTAAACAAAAGTCACCAGCCTTCCTATATTTGAAAGAAGAAAGAAAATGCAATCATGGGATCCAGCGCAAAGACCTTCCCGCCCATCCTGCAGCCTAAAATATGAAACGCAAATCAAGCCAAGCATCCCACGGGAAGCGGGTAGCTCAGCCCCAGTGTTTCTGCTGTGGAGTTGAAGCTCCTGACTCTCAGAGGAGGAGGGGTCTGGGACCTGGACTTCTCTTGATCTTTTTCATTTACCCATGAGTACAAAACTAATGAAAGAGCTTCTGTACTATAATTTAATGACTGAAAACTGGTATCATGGAACGCTCTCCTTTAAAGTACATTCTTAAATCCTCAAAGTGGACTTCTACCAGTTTACAATTATTCTGGAATGGTTCCATCATGCATGAAAAGAACTTTAGGAAGAGTTAGGTTTCTCTAAATTGCATTGTTTTCTGTTTTGCAAATGATACCAGATGATTTGCCTCATTTTGCCTAATCCAATTTCCTACTTACCCATTTGGTCTTTGACATCCACCACTGGCATAAATAATACAGAGAAGAGAGAAATTATTTCAGTACTGGATTCAGAGGCTTTTGGAACGTAGAGGGATTATTTTTGTAGGGCGCTAGGGCAGCTCATAACCTGGGAGCTCGTTCCCAGGGTACGCACAGACGGCCTCAGTTGGGCAAGAAACACTCTGTGCAGGCAAGAAACTTCATCCTCCTCACAAAACCAAGCAGTCTCACTACCCGACTTATTTCTAAATTGGACCAATGCAGTGTCACTTGTCTGGGGACAAAATGTTAGTTAAGGATATTAACGACGTCCTCCTATGATTGGGGGTGCTTGTTCTGAACATTCCCAGGCACCTTCTGAAACAAAGGCAGTGATCTACACAAAAACACTAAGGTAAGGGTGAGGGGGTGGACAGGCATCAAAATCTTAATTATAGGTGGGCCACTAATGGCCTGTCCTTGCTGATGGTTTTGATCATAAACTTGAAATGTCTTTCTGTCCACCCATCCATCCACCCATCCATTTTTCCACCTACACATCCATCCATCCATCCTTCCTACCCATAAAAACTCATCCGAATGTTCACTCCTTCTGGAACAACTACTGTATCTGGAGCTGAGACTGGTAGCAGTAGAGAAATAAGGATGAATAATAAACCAATCTGGGAATCGTTTTAATGAGAATTATCCACGATCTTACACTTTCTCACTTGTGGTCAGAATTGATTTGGTTGTGTATCCCACTGGGAAACTGTCTAGAGGGTCACCACCGTTCACCGCTCTAAATAAATGCTCGCTGAAATGAAATGAAAAAGAGACCAGTGGCCATCGTCAGCCCGCTCCCGTTCTTTGGTGATTCCAGACAGGAAAACTTCCAGGACGGCGGGGAAATCTCTCGGGGAGTGTTCCCAGAGGCCGGAAGCTCGGCCGCTGTGTTTGCACTCGCTCCACACCCACCCCGAGCCCACGTCCGGGTCTCATCGCCCTCTTCACTTGGCTGGAACGGAAAGGCCTGCTTCGCCAGCGCTCTCCCGCAGGCGCTCGCAGGAACCATGGATGGTTCAGCCTGCTGCAAGTCTTGCAGTCACCACTGTGGGACTGGCCACTGCCGCCGTGGTTCAGGTCACGACGGGGAACTGCTGTCCCAGCCCAGGCCCGGGAGGACCCTGAGGAAGACGCGCTTCTTTGGAAGCAGCCCACCAGCTCGGCCGCGGCCGCCACCTGGGTGCCTCAAAGCGCTCCTGGAAGGCGTTCGGGAGACCCTGATTGCGAGTTCTGCCTGGCCGCCTCCACGTCTCACGCCGGCAGTGCTGGGCACAGTTTCCTAAACTCCTCTGAGCATAATAACAGGCGGGCAGCCCTGTAACGCAAGGCTGTGAGTCCACGGAGGGTGCCGGCGGTGACACGGACCGTGAAGTCAGCGGCTGCGTGGTATGGTCCGTCACCAGACCCCCGGGGTGGAGCTGAGGCCCCCACCCCCGCCTCCTGCTTATTTTCCTTAATACATAGATGTCACTTGGCCTCTCCCATCCGCTCCCCTGTAGTTATGGCCGTGAATTTCCTGACCAACAAAGAACACTTGATCTCCTTTTGCTTGATGACATTCTATCCCCTTAGCATTTTACAGCTTTGATGTGGGGAACTTCTGCGTTCTTCCCTTACTGCAGTCAGAGGCCCAGTGTGGCACGGTCAGATTACCCACGGGCCAGGAGCTCTGGTGTCTCGCAGTGACCACACCGGACCTTCCAGCCGTGGCCCCAGCAAGACCGGCTCCAGGGGCAAACAGGCCCAAGGCTGGCGGGACGTCAAGGAAAAGCAGGCAGAGCAGAGGAGGACGAGGCCATCCTGGAGGAAAGGTTTCCGGAGAGAGCTTTGGGAATCTGTGTGTACAGGGTGAGATCAAATCTGCGCTGAATGTGAATTTTCTTTTAAATATAAGATCCATTGCCACCAGTTCTCCCCAAAATCCTTCCCTTCTCTGCAAACACTTACCCCGGCGTTCTTGCCTCTTTCCAAAGCAGTTCTGGAAGCCCTCTTTCCTGAGCTTCCTTTCAAGGTGTGATGAAACGCACAGTGAACGCCGCTGTGGAGGGTCGCCAGCACAAGGCTGGAGTCGCGGAAGTCCTGCAGTGGGTCCTCAGCCACCGCAGGCACGGGCTCCGGCACCGTGCAGCTTCCAGCTCCTCCCCAGAGACAAAATGACCGTGCGAGGGAAACATTGACGAATGGATTCAGTACACCAAGGCAGCCAGGACAGTACAACCAAAGACTCAGGAGAGAGAACTCCAGGGCTGCTGCGGAAAGCGGCAGGAATGCTGGGATCGGTGGGTGAAAAGCCAGCGGTAGAATTCTGAGGGGGGTTAAAGGCAATGTGTCTTTTAGTGTATTTTTAAAAATTTAAACATTCACTGCATTTTAAAATCACACCTCATATACATAAGTATGCATACATACACCCGTATGTATGTAGTATTTGTGACTATTACATATGCATGTATATATGTCTGTGTGATTCATGAAAATTAGAATGAAAATAGTTTTAATACCTTTAAGTCAACAGATCTTACATTAACAATAATTTTTAAAAATTCAGGGTCCCACGTGGCTCCATCTGTCATCTCTTCCTGCTGAAAGACTGCAGCCTAACCCCGGAAGCCTTGGTGAGTGTCACCTGTCCCCACTGCGGTTTCTCTGAGTGAAGCCTGGGGGACCAAGCTGTCCCAGCCGGACGGAGGAGGCACTGCCGCCCCAAGCCCTTCGCCTTCCTCTCGCGCCGTCCTGCATCCGGCCCAGGCCCTGGGCGCCCGCGGGCACCGCGGATGTTCTCGCTAGACGCTGAGCACGCGGACGGGTCACGAATGTGGTCCACCTGCCCAGGACAGCCCGCAGCTGACGCCCCGACACCGGCACCCGGAAACTTCAGAGCTGCTGAGCGATTTGCCCAGGGTTCCACAAAGCGCAGCAGGCACGACTCGAACCCAGCTTCAGGGCGCGACCAGCTGGAGCGGCCTGCAGAAGACGGCTGCGTGCGTGCTGGCCGATGGTGATGCTTTGGGGGTCAGGTGACAGCGCGGAGAGCGGCCGCCGCCCCTTCACCCAGTCCCCGCCCCGGGGCCGGCCCCCAACAGAATCCCTCCCCTGAGCCTGGCCTCCCTCCGCCACCGCTGCCGGACCCCGCGATCCTCGGACAGACGCCGCGACCTCTGGCCTGCGGCCCCCGCGGGCTCTTCCGCACGCGCAGAGATTTCCACCCACGTTCTTCCCAGTCCCGCAAACCTCTTTTCCTTTCTGTCTCTGTCGTCCCCAGAACAATTTTAAACCCACCTTTTAAAATTCCTTTCCTTTTTAATGAGGTGCCCCTAAATTTTTATGATTCGGTGTGAATTTTTTTGTTAATTTCTAATTCCTTTTTTATATTGTTGAAAAGGTATATGATTCTTTTACTTTTTTTAGGATTTCAGGTTGAATTTTATAAAGAAAATTTGGCATTTATTAACATACGGTTTTTCTTCAACTAGTAGCATGATACAGTGCATTAATGGGTATCTAATATTAGACCTTTGTTAGATTTACTTTGGCAAAGTGAAACTTAGTTATGATTTATTTAGTTAGTTAGTTTTGGTTTTTTAAGACAGGGTCTCATTACGTAGTACAGACTGGTCTTGAACTCCTCCTGCCTCAGCCTCCTGAGCACTGAGATTACAGGCATGCACCACCATACCTGGCTGGTATAGTCTTTTAATATATGGCTTGATTTGCTAATATTGTATTTTGAATTTATGCATCCATATTTATGAATATGGTTTCCTATTTTGCATAATGTTCAATGTTTTTTTAGGTATTATGCCAGTCATTTTAGAATTTCCTGTTTCTTCTTCTCTGGAATGGCCTAAGAAGGTCATCTTTCCCTAGATAGCGTCCTGAAATTTATGCAGAACATGAACAGGGCTCGACATCCTTTCTGAGGAATATTTGTTAAATGTTTAAAAATCATTCCTCCCTTTATTTTTCTGATTTTCCTTCTTTTACTAAATAACTTTGGTCAAATTTGTATTATTTGCTTCATTCTTTCAAAGTCATTTGGTTGAATTCTATGTTAAACCACCTCCTAGTCAGAATTTATTCTCATTCAGAAGCCAATAACCCACCCCGACCGGCCAGGCTCTGCTGTAGGCTTGGGGAGCAAGGTCGCCAAGCGCTGAGACAGGGCTGCCCCCCGCTCTGAGGGCCTCAGCGTCTGTGCCCCAGTCTCCGATTGGGAGAGAACTGCAAGACATCTGAATTTCATTGATCACTTTGCCAGTGCAGAACTCTTTATTTATGTATTTCTGTATTTATTTATTTATTTATTTACCTTCTGATAAATCAGACTTTATTTTCATGTTCCTTCCTTTTCACTTGCTTGTTTATTATTCATTTTCTTGCCATTCTTAATGCTTTATGTTTAAATTCAACTCACATAGTATTCATATTGACTTTATTCAAAAGTTAATTTACCTGAGTCAGTTAGATCTATTCCTTTATTTTTTCCAACTTTGATTGTTTTATTATATTGTCTGATACCTAGTACATTACTGAATTTTTATGCTTGATTTAGTTTACTAGGTTTCTAAAGATGTATTTGTTCTAAAAATCCAAAAATAGTTCCATTTTATTTTATTGTAAAAATAATACATACTTATTGTTAAATAGTAAATCAATAATAAAAATAAAGAAAAAGCAAACTTTTCAATAATTCCTTCCTTAGTAATAAAAATAAATACTTTTCATGATAAGCCACACTGATACTTGATTTTTATCTGTAGAATTGTATTCTATATGTTTTTAACTTGCATTTTTTCCACTCAAAATATGTTAAATTTTTCCAAATTAATATAGAAAATAATTTATAATTTATTACTGAGCATAAAGTTCTCTCAGTTAGGAAATTAACTGATTCATATTTGAAATTCATTATTATATTTGATTTTTGTCAAATCATTTTATTTTTATATTTATATTTCTTTATTTCTATTTTTCTATATTCAGTTGTCTATTTGTTTTTATTTTTTCTAGTGTCCTGGTTGTTATGATTTACTTCACTTTAGGCTGACTCCAGATGCAGTGTGCTGCTCTGGGATTTATGATTTATTTTGGATGCTTATTTAGAATTTAAAATTTTTTTTCTAGAAGTCTTAAGAATGAAACTATGTATTTTATCTCAACAAAATGAGGGTCAATATATTTAATGATGACCTCTCACTATGCAGATGTTAATGAAGTGATCTGGAAGTCATAATTTTTTATATTTTTAATTTAATATACTCCATATTTAAAAATTTTTTCATTAAAATTTGCCTTAGTCTTCAAAATTATCTTAACAGTGTTCATTTAGTTATAACCATATATTTTGCTAATTTTCTTGTCTTTTTTTTAAGCTTTGCAAAATTCTCATTAGGATTCACTTTTGGTATGGCTCCATCATTACCTCAGGTTCTTATCTCTGAAAGATGTGTGGAATGCACATCTAAATTTTTTAATAATATTTTTATTTTGCTCTCATAGATAAATGATAGTTTGGCTTGCTGGAGAATTATAATTTCCCTCAGAAATCTATAAACTTTCCTTCCATATAAAAGTTTCTTTTTAAATAAGTAAACTCACCCCTGCACCGTGTGTGTGGCTGTGTGTGTGTGTGTGTGTGCCCGTGCGTGCACTACTAACCATATGCTTACTTGTAAACTGGGAGTTCTTTGTTGTGGATCTCTCCTCTCTCTCTCTCTCTCTCTCCCTCTCTCTGTCTGTTCATCTACAGTGGTGAAATAGCTCCATACCTGTCACCAGCGCAGGGATCTCTCCACAGTGTCACCCTCTTAGTGTGCCGATTGTCTTGGTAGAAAGGCCACCTCCAGCAAGCAGACGCAGCAGGGCCCCAGGTGACTCGAGCCTGGCTCAGCAAACATCCTGAGTCTGCCCCTCCAAACCCACTGCAAGTAGGACTGCTTCCTAGCACTCAGAGCTGACACTGACTTGCATTTGGGGGCTCTTTTTGGAAGAATCTGTGAGTAAGCAGCACCATTTTCATGTTACTTTGCCTTCTGGGTTCCCAGGTGCACGACTGCATCTGGCAGCTTTGAATCTGTCCGTCCACTGCTGCATAAGGAGCCAAATATCGAAGGAGCTGTGAGCAGAACCAGCCTCGGACTCCTCCTGATTCCTGGAGTTGATTCCAAGGTTCCAGGGGACTTTTGTCCTAGGGGACTCAAAAAGTCCGAGTCAGTGGCCAGGGCCAAAGCAGTAACTCAGTGAATGGGTGTGCAGATCACTGTTTCTAATGCTGCAGGAAGCTCAGGACTAAGTGAGGCTCTTTCCACAGGAAAGTGGTGGGGACGGAGTGCACAGTACTTCTTACCTGTGGCTCGGGCTCAGGGGACACACAGTGTAGCTTAAAGGCTTCTCAAAGTCTGGGAATACACTGCACAGGGTCCATAAGATTACCCTAACACTAACCCTAAACCCAACCCTTGCCCTTACCCTAATCCTAACCCTAACCCTAACCCTAACCCTAGCCCTAACCCAACTCCAACACTAATACTAACCCTAACCCTAACCCTAAATCTAAACCTAAGCCCAATGCCAACCCTAACACAAAACCTAAACTTAACCGCAACCCCAACACTAATCCTAGGCCTAACATTAACCCTAACGCTCACACGAAACTCAACCCTAAACCTAAGCCAAACCCTAAACATAATTCCAACCCAAATTCCACCCATAAAACTAATACTCAGCCTAAAACTAACCCTAACACTAACACTAATCCTAACCCCAACTCCAAACCAAACGATAAATCTGAAAATAACCATAAGCCTAACGCTAAAATTAGCCCCAGCCCCAACACTAACAATAAACTAAACCAATCCGTAACCCCGACCTGACACTAAACCCAACCCCAACACTAACTCTGTAACCAACCCTAATACTAAACCTTATTCTACCCTAACCTGAACCCCAATCCTAATGCTAAACCTAACTCTAACCCTGTCCCCAACCCTCATCCTGACTCTAACCCCAAACCCAACCCTGATCCAAACCCTAATCTTAACCCTAACCCTAACCTTAACCCTAACCCTAACCATGTCCCCAACCCTAATCCTAACTCGAATCCTAACCCTAACCCTAACCCTAACCCCAACCCCAACCCTAACTCAAACTGGAGGGGTGGAGGGGCTGCTCCGCCTCCCCCCGGGGGAGCATGCACATCAGTGGAGCAGAGGAAGCCAGGGGCTATGGTTGGAGGAACGCTCTGGCAACGATGGTAGTGATTTCAGCACATTTAACAAAGCTGAAAGAGTAAGAGAGAGAGACAGACGGAGAGAGAAACAGAGAGACAGAGAGACAGAGAGAAACAGAGGCAGAGCGATGGAGAGACAGAAAAAAATCCCTTTCTCTTCACTTATAGTCTCAGCTCCAAGAGTAAACCTCTCTTATGTTTATTTTAACTTGTATGCAATTTTATCTTCATGCCTTAAATGTAAATGTTGCTTATTAACACTTGCACTAAAGCATGATAAATGGAAGTTAGCTTCGTCTGTGTCTAGTCTCCTACTTGGCTTTTTTATTCCATGCTGGGGATGGAAGCCAGAGCCTGTGAGCTCTAAGCAAGCGCTCAACCACTGAGCTGCACTCCATCCTCAGCGGGAAGGAGTTTTTGTTTTTGTTTTTGTTCTGTTTGTTTGTTTGCTTTTTCTGAAGTTCTGCTTCAGAAAACTTTGCATAACTGTATTTCTGTGTCTTGACCCGTCTACTTGAGATTGCATCTCTGGACTTGCTGCTATATGCCTTGTTGATGTGTTATTTGGCTTGTTATGGGACTACAGGTTTAACATTATTTTCATGCAGATCTTTAAAGACACTGCTTTTTTACCTTCTAGCCTCTACTTCCAATCTTGTCAAAATTCTTTCTCTCTAGAAGATTTATGAAACTTCTCTTCAATTTCGTATTTTGAAGTTTCACAAGATGTGGGCATATGTCAATATTTTTCATTTATCCAGTTTATTACTTGGTAGGCCCTTTAAACTTCATGAAACCATCTTATTCCAGCCCTAGGATGTTCCTCATATTGTTTTCTCAAAATCTCTTGGATAATCTCCTCTTCAGATCTGCCGCCGATTCTCCCTTCTATCACCCCCACTCATCTGTGGATGTGAAATAGTCTCTGACAGCCACCCCTTCCCTCTAATCCTTTCATTCAACTTTTTTTGTTGTCAGTTATTTAATATTTACCATTTAAGTTTATACTACATTTTTAGCGTTCAAGAGGTTTATTTTATTCCCTGGTAATCGTTGGTGATTGCAGTATGCTTTCACTTCATAAATGAACTATACCAGTATCACCAATTTACCCCATGGCATTCTTTGAAATTTCTTTTGTTCTTTCCTCATCCTGGGGTTAGTTTTACTTGTTCCTCCTTGTCCTTTTTCTTTTCTGTTGTTACTTTTCCTTAAATAATGGTATTTCTTGGTCATATGTTAATAAAAATGAATGAAGAAATAGATTTCAATGCACAGGAGAAGTAAGTTGCCCTAGGATTTCTCTGCCTTGTGGATTCTGCTCCTTAGCAGTTCCCTCCCTGAGCTGCACAGCTGGCTCGAGCTGGGACTGTGGCCCTGTGTGCCGGCAGCAAGCTCCTCCCACATACGCAGCACGTGACAAGCAGGAAGCCAGCAGGCCGCTACCCCGGGTGTGGCCAGCCAACCAGCTGCACGGGAGGCTGTTCATTGTAGGGTTGCCGCTCTGAGGTACACCCCATCTTTCCCATTTTAAAAATTCCATGATGTTATTTTCTTTTTGGCCCATTGGGGTAGTTAGCAAACTGTTCTGCAGGAACTGTCAGCTATTCCCCTGCTTATTTCATCAACTGCTCCACGTTAACTCCGAGGGCGCTGCAATCCCCCTTGCATTCTGTACACAGCACCTTTCGGCTTTGTTCTCTTGTGAACCCTGTCCTCCTCTGATAGGCCAGAAATTAATCAAAATAGCTGGTTTTCTTCGGACCCCACCTCTTAGCCTTTGCCCTCCTGCATCATGATGTTTATTGAGTTTTGAAATAAACACGAGTTTATTCTATCGTTCTGAACTGGAAGATCTATTATATAATTCAAAATCTATTAATTTTATAAAGAAAACAACACAAAGTGCATTCTGAGGACCATGAATTCACCAGAGGTCGGGTCTACGAGCATTTGCTGAATGCCAGGGCAGCAGGATGATTGTGCTAGATGCCAGAGATGAAAGGCTGATCACGTCTAGTTCTTGCTGTTGAGAAATTTACAATTCATTGGTTGGAGGTCCAGCAGACAGACAAATAGACAGTTATAATCCACAGTAGCAATGCAAAGGAAAAGCATATGCAGGAGAGAGACTGTAGGTCAGGTGGAGTCACCCCTGCCGGGGGCCTTGAGAAAGGGACCCGAGTTGATGGCTGGAGAGGTGCGGAAAGGTGAGTGGGGGATGGGTGGAAAGCAAGAACGAGGAGAACAGAGCTTAGACAAAGGCTGCGAACCAAGCGCCCATCACTTCACAAGTAACTCCGGGCTGCAGGAGCCGTGGGTCCTGGGTCCTGGGTCGTGGGGTTGGCAGTAGGTGGGGCACTGGAGAGAATCAGGAGCTGGACTTCAGAGGACCTGGCAGTCCCCAGCGAAGGTACGGAACTGTGTCCTGGAAACCACCACAGTTCCACTCCAGAACCAGGTTTTCTTCTCATGCAGAGGTTTTAGAAACAACGTGAACAGAGATCTAGGGTACAGTCGGAAGCTGGGACATCAGTGAGGAGTGTGGTAGCCATCATGGCCTCAGAGAGGGATGACCTAGTGTAAGAGGTGGGTGTTGCAATAATTTGAGAGGATCTTGCAGGTAAAATTAATATGACCTATTAATCAATTCGATTCCACGATGAGGAAAATGGATACATCGACAGTGGCTTCTGGGTTTTGACTGGTATCTGAGAGGACAAAGGTATCTCCAGGTCTCATCAGAAAGCATATTGTGGGGGAAGCAAGTAGATTAGCGAGGCTCCTCCATGGAAATAGAATCGGTAGGTGTATTCCTTTGATAAATCTCATAGACACATACCAGACCCGTGTGCATATACGCGTAGACAAGCCCTGCGGTAAGAACAGGCTCCCACACTGATGGAGGCCAGAACGCCCGTGATCTACTATCGTGAGCTGGAGACACAGGAAGGCCTGGCTGCGCCGCTGAGGGAGATCTGTCCTGTTCACCTACTTCCCGGAAATACCCTTGCACAAATGATGCTTAGTGAGATTTCTAGGTATCTTGGGGCCCAGCTAAGTGGATAAATAAAGTATTCATCCCTGAAGGTCACTCGCTTCGGATATGTTGAATTTATTGCTTGCTTGTTCTTGCTGCACTGGGGACTGAACCCGGGACCTGGACCATCCTGTGCTTGGGGCTTTGCCTCCAAGCTGCAGGCCTGGCCCAGATTTATAACTCTTACGGGGAACCAAAAGGTTTTGTCTAAGCACTGAAGGCACAGATGCAGAGTCCCGCATGTGTGGGTGTAGAAACATTATGCAAAGTGATGGCACCTGTTAGGAATGGGGTTTAAAATGAGAAGAAAACACAGTCAAGGGTGGCTTGCTGGAGAAGTCTGAGGGGAACCGTCTGAAGGCACTGTGAGAGAACAATGAAGTTACCAAGAACCGGGCGGGGGTGACTTCATAGAAAGTTCATCATGGAATAGTTTCAAGAAGGGAAAAATAGCCCCAGAATCAAGTGCTGTGCCCAGCATAAATAAAAATTACAAGAAAACAAAGCAAAACAAAACCATTGGTTTGGTGATTGAGAGACCAGCAGTGCCCTGGGGAAATTATCCCAGCCTAGGTCAGACTGAAGAGAGACTGCAGTGGGAGACAGGCCCACAGCAGGAGGACAGTTTGTGGTAAGTGAAAGGAAGTTAAAAATAAATAGAGGACAGAGATCCCAAGAGAGCTCCGGTTGGCCCCGCGCTAGGGCCCCGCGGAGGAAGGGGGTGAAGGAAGAGGAGAGGCGCTGAGAGTGGGCGGTGGAAGAGGAGCAGGCAGGACCCCCGAGGACAGAGTCGGTGTGAGAGGCGGACGTGTCCCTGAGTCTGGGGAGACCTCCTCTGCCCGGAGGTCAGTGCGCGTGCAGTGCAGTAGATTATACTCTGGGCACTTTAATCTGCCCCACCAATCAGGACGGCAGTAATTTTGAAATGGAGAATAAATTTGTAACTGCAGTGGGTGTTTCCTCTTTTGGGCATTTATACAGAATGACACGTACTGGTTCCCGGAGTTACGAAGGACTTTGCTCCACTCTGGAACACCAAGTGTCATGTGAGTGTTATGTGTGTAAACGGGTGGACACGTCTATAGATTTATTTTTTATGAGAGCATAATTTACTTAGCTTTCAAAACGTCATTTGTAATGAAAAGTCACAGGTTGTTAAGTTCAATTTGCCAAAACGCAGTGACTTTCTTAGTCCTGTCTCACCACGAGATTCCAGTCGGAGCTGTCTTGGCGCTCAGCGTTGCCGCGAGGGCAGTGGGGTCTGAGCCCCCCAAGCGCCTGCCCGGACGCTTGGTCTCCGGTCTGCTCCCTTTGAGGAGTTACTCCGGAACAACAGAATCTTCTCTAAGGCCTGGCCTTTGGTGAATTATCAGACAATACTACTTCTTGTCACATGTCATTTCAAATACCCAGATTTGCATTTTGCCACCTCCAGGACGTTTCTAGATCATCAAGTCTTGGGAAAGTGGGCTGCACACAGAGACGTTTCGGTCCAGGCCTGGGCCACCTACCTTTGGATTTTGACCTAATAAAGAAATAAAATATGTTCTTATTTCATCCACAGGTGGTTTTATTGTGTCTCTCAGAGGAAAATCTAACGTTGATTACTTTAAGACTGCTCTTATATCATAATGTTACATAGTATGCTTGCAAAGATGCGAATTTTTATGATAAAATAAAAAATTTTAAAGTAATCAATTTATTAAAATCTAGTGAATTTCAGTTACTCCTGTATGATGAGAAAGCTGTCCGAATTGTTAAAACCTGTAAAGTCATGTGAAACAGCAATGTATTCTAAAACATGTTCTGTAGGATGCAATCGTTAAAACACTTTCAAGGAAAAATATAAACTCTTGAGTCTTTTCCCTTGCCTTCTTTTCTTAGAGATTCACAAAGAATTAAACTAGTGCATTAAATGTTATGAAAATTTTTCAAAAGTTAGAGGTCTTACACTTGCTGATTTCAAAGCTTCCTTAGAAAGCCATTGTAACTGAAATAGCATTGATGGGGTGCAGAGGCCATGCAGACCAGAGGGATGGAGCGGAAGTACGGAAGTCCCTCCCCCGCGGAGAAGATGATGTTTGGGGAGGGTGACAAGGTCCCTCGATGGGGAAAGGGCAATTTTTCAGAAAAGGACATCTAAATAACTGAGTATCCACTGCAAAAAATGAAGTATCATTAACTGATATAATGTACAAAATTCAACTCGAAGTGAATTAATGATCTAGGCATGAGATGTAAAACATACCATTCCTGGAAAAGAAAAATAACAGGAGAGGAGCGTCGTGACATTGAATTTGGTGATGATTTTTTTGTCACAAAAAAACCAAAAAAACAAAAAAAAAACAAAGTCTGTCAGTTCTGAATTGAGTCACTTTAGGCGCGTTCCTGTCTACCTGCTCCAGGCTTTCAGGACGGGCAGTAGTAAATTGTCAGCACGTGTAAAACTGTGTATGTAGTGCAGGCTCTGTGTGAATGTGCTGCTACTGCAAGCTGTGCTTGACTAGCCTTTCCCTTTTGGTGATTCTTTGTTCCTTTAAGTTTATTGGTCCTAATGTCTCTAATAATCCAAGCTGCTATAGTCTCCTCTTGTCTTTCTCTCACTGCTTTTCCATTCTTCTGTGCTTTTTCTATACTCACAACTGTGTTGAATGATGGTCAACTTGTTATTCACATTACCAGCCAATCACAGTGTGCTTTTTTTCAAGAGAAGACATTTTTATGAGTTCCTAGCTTCTTCTTCTTCTTCTTTTTTTTCTTTTGTGAAGTATGTGTTCTTATCATTTACCAGAAGTCTAGAGATCCTGGAAAAAATGTTTTCTGGACTTTTCAAGCTTTATTCTATTAGAGATTACAAGGTTTTAATCCTAGTCAAGTCCATATTCTTCCCAGTTTTTGTCTAGATCGCTCTAAACACAAGCTCGAGAAAAAGGACACAGGCAACGCGTTTATATGGAAAGAGATTCCAGATCCAGCAGGGAAGACTGAGTAGTAAGTTAGGAAAAGAAAGGAAATACAGAGACACGGGCTTCAGTCAGCTGATGCACGTATTGGGCGACTACTCCTGAGGTGTCCTCTAGGAGCCTTGAGAAATGCATTTTGAAGGAGAAAGGAAGTGTTACTCTTTCAGCTTCTGCTCCATTTCGATCATGGACCCCGCAAAGGCATTAGTATCCCTGCATTTCCAGGTCTCCTGTGTCTGCGACTGTGAGTCTCTGGAGGTGTTTCCACTACATCAGTACACTCTGGCACCGGGACCGCCAGGTACACAGCACAGGTCTGAGGTCGCGCTGGGGAGAGCTAGCCAAAGACAGTGCAGACCGACCACAAGACAACTGTGGTTGACAACAACTAGCTATGTAACTCAGAATAGCTTGTAAGATTTTCAGTGTTTTTCTCAACACAGAGAAATGGTGTTTGTGGTGATGGATCAGTCAATTACCCTGATAGAGGTAATACACCTGATTTTATATCATATGCCTGTACTGAAATAGCACACTGTACCTCAACTATGTGCCAGTCAAAATTTTAATAAATGTGAAAAGAAAAAAGGAAACAGAGTAGGAAGTCAGGAAGCTCTGGTACTTGATGACCATGTGATATTAAATAGCACGTTTGTTGAGTTGGCAAACAAGGGCCCGGGTCTGTGCGGGGCGGGTTCCCACAGCGGAGGCTGCTGCAGCGTCCGCCTTCACACCAGCCGGGTCTGCTGGTGTGAACCCTAAATCCAGTCTTTTATGAATTCCTCTTCAAAGTGGTGGCTAGGTAAAACCTCAAAGACTTAACGTAGGTGTTAATTGAACAAGCTCTAAGTCACTGAAATTAAAGCTGATTTTGATGCCATATTTGATGTCAATTATCTGACTTCTCCATCTGTCATTCTGGACTTCTCTCTCTTTTGGCTGAAACAGTGTTTAGTCCAGTCATGCACAGAGCAGAGTGGTACAGATCCCCACTTCCGATGGGCCTGAGCATGTCCACGTTGAGCTGCTGTAGCAGTGAATTTATGTTCATCTTTGCCATTAGTTGTAAAATCAACAACAGATATTTTAGTGAGCCCTCTGGATGTATTTAGGATGTTTTCTTTCTGAACTACGTCTTTTAGCAGCAATCCTAGCTGCTCATGATAATTGAGGTCAGTAACCTTGTAAAAAATATCTATTTGCTAGCCACCTATTATAACAAGAAACTCTAAATGACTAGATGCCAGCTGTTACTGCGAACAGAGAGAGTTCTTGTGGCATCATTATATGGCAGTGTTGTCTTCCGGAAACCAGGACCTTTGATACAGCAGAAACCAGACCCGTGGGAGAGACAGCATGAATTCTAACAAAGGGTCACTGGAAATGCATCTCAAAGGAAGTGAAGGAGCAGCATTTGTCCTTCAGCTTCTGTGCCCTGGTGTCAATTTGAGTTTTGCATGGTGACAGGTACCAAATCTTCTAGTTCAGGCAACATGGTGCCAAATGCAACATTTTACTCAGTGCACACAATGAGTCCTGGAAGGTGATGTGCTACTTCCAGATCCCATCCTCAGGTGGCAGGTAGTTGTTTGGGATTCCCTACCTTATCTCTCTGTGCATTTGATAAGACCTAGTTCACAGTGGGAAGTTGCGGGGCTCAGACCCTGCTAAAGGTTAGGTGTAAGTCCAGATGAGGCTTGCAAAGACAGAATGATCCTTTGAAGCAGAAAGCAAAGCTTGCTCGGGAACAGAGGGAGCTGTGCTGACACTCCCTCTCTGTGTCTTTGTCTAACTTGGCCTCTCTAGTGCCACTGACTTTGCCAGGTTATGTGGCCTGATGGATAGTGTGGAGTTGCTGTGGACCTCACTTGCTATGGATTCACTGAAAACTGTTGCTGCGGTATTACCAGATGAATATACCATGCACAAATGGTGCGCTTGTTGGTTTCAAAGTCCACAAAGGCCTTCACAAGCATTATGCTTTATTCTTGTCTATGGCATGTGAGCTGCAACAGCTTGCATTTTTCCTTGGAAGGGATTTCCCAGAACTGCCCAGATCTTCGGCTCCTGCAAGTGCTCTCTGCTGCGGGAAGCCTCTGCATCTCTGTGAGCTTTTCGGTTGCACGATGTTCTCCAGAATGTGGAGAATCCTTGCAGACTCTATTTTGACAGAGAGTGATATGGTTAGGACGGCTCTGAGGCACAATAATGACTGTGTACTACTCCTTCCCCAGCCGAGTGAGGACGTCCACAACTCCCTCACTAAGTGGACCCAGAAGAGTGTATTCACCAGTTCAGCCACTGCACAATACCTCTGCCAGAGGAGCGTTGATCTAGACCACTAAAGTGCCACATTCTTGACTGTGGCTATTACCAGAGCTGCCACTGTTTTGTTATAGCCCATCTCAGTTGTGTAGTGTCCAAAGAGGTGGACCAAATGGGGTGTGATGAGGAATTTTATCCTGCATCTTTTAATCAGGGTGCTAGTCTCTGCAAACTCATCCAGAATATAGGATTGTCAATGAGTTATTGTCCTGATTATGTGAGAATAATGTCATGGTCTCCATTTAACCCTTTCTACCAAAGTAGGACTTACTCCACATCAAAAAACTAACGGGAAGACTCAGTTAGTTACTAAAATCCCTCATTAGCTCTTGCTATGGCTATCTTTGCTCTAAATCCAGGTGAGTGCTGGCATGCTAACCCTTTCTCACCTAGTCTTATATTTTGGCCCCCACCTTACTCCATGAAGGCTCAGTTTTGCATACATCCCTTGGTTCCTGCCAAAGACATTTAACCAGGTCATGCAATTCTTTTTTGTAAAGGACTTACACTTTTAAGAGCAATGCATCTTTATGATTGTACTGTCATAGTGGTAGGAAGGAGGGACAGCTGGTCCTAGCTGCTCAGCTATTGTCTAATTAAATTATAGTCTGGTACATCTTGATTATGGGGTTCCCGGTTGATGAAAGGCCACACTCCTCAGACAAAAGAAGAATTTGCTTCTTCCAACATGGAAAAGTTAGTGGAATTTAGGGGTTCAGGATTACATACCCAAATGTTCCCATCCCAGGTCACAGGACCCGATTCTATTCTATCAGGGTGTTACTTTGGAATACAGGACCAGGGGATGTTATATGTTTGGTTATATTTGTACTTGGATAACCTTGAATCTCTAGATTTCATAACATTCTTCCCTGCAATTTTGGGAGGTAAAGAGACTCTTTGGTTCTCCTATTTTCTTTTCGTAAGATTTCCAAAGCAATTACAGAGAGCCAGATTCACAATCTATGTATTACCTTTTCCCTCACACGCTTGAAATGTCTCAGCTACTGCAGAGGCCTGGGTCTCATCTTCAGTCTGTACCATATCCCTGTTGACAGGAGTCTCATTGTGATCTCCCAAGCCTTACTAACCACTGTCAACATGGTCTTTGCCTCTTGGTATTGAACAGTGGTTCAGGTTCAAATTCACATTCTGAAGAGTCACTTCCTGCACACCTGCACAGATGATCCCGGCCTGAGTATCCCCGAAGGAAGTGCTGAAATAACAGGATATCTGAGAAATTTCCTTGGCAGCACTATCCCAGCACCCAAGCACAGGGCAGTGGGATGAAAAGGGAAGAAGGAAAAGCTTCTACCCGGATGAATTAGTGTACTGGCTGCTGCCAGAGTCTATTGGTTTTAATCCCATGAAAACTTCTGATTCTTATGACACGAATTTTAAAGTGCCCACCCAGGGAAGTCCAGAACCCTCTTAGTGTCAGTTCCCATTGGTCAGACATGCGTTTAACTCTAGATACAGTGGACAGCGCACCAGGATGAGCAGGAATTCCTGAGAGGATGGGCAGATTATCGGTGCTGGCCTCCGGCTGCACGTGCATGGATTCGGTCAAGATCTATGACATTAGTGACTGCAGTAGCAACTGGAGCAGTCAGCGGGACTGACAGGGCGGACCCGAGATGGGACGCAGGAAACAGCCCTCCCGGTGGACTTTCCGCCTCCCCGCAGTGTGCCCTGAGTCTCCAGCCGGTCCTTGGCTCCTCCCCTGGCTGGCTTCCTCCTCGGGAGGGCCAGGGTAAGGAAGCAGCAAGCCCTGGAGGTCGACTTGTTGTCCAGCAAACGCTGCTACCACCGCCATCACCGCCCATCCCCACTGCTGAGCCGCCAGGCTTAACAAACCTGCCGCCTCCCTGGACGCAGCCCCCGCTGCGGAACCTACGGTGCACACGAGGGACCCTCTCAAGGGCACGGCAGGCAGCGACTGGCTGCTCTCCGCCGCCTCCTTCCGCACCCCGCCGCACACGCCTGGCCTAGGGGCGCCGTGGGGAGTTCGGCTCCGCTGCGGGCCTTGCTCCGTCATAACCTGACCGTTCATCCCGACGGCCTGGACTCTCTGGCGTGGTCATCATTCATGCATCGTCCTCCCCTAGTCCGCCACGGCTCACTACCCGCACGGTGTCCCCAGGCCGTGCCAGGCCTACCCGGTACCCGGGCTCCAACACTCGCCATTTCTCAGGAAGTTGGAGCGGGGTGGGCGTGCTCCTACCTCGGTCAGTGAACGGGTGGGGTCTCCTTCCTCGGGGGTGACGATGGGCCCGCAGGTACCAGCCCGGTCTTCACGCTGGACTCCTCTCATCAGGATGAACGCCCGGTGCTCCGTCTTGGGGATGGAGGGAGACACAGAAATGCGTTTCCCAGTTCTGTTAATTGCTTTTCCCTCTCTGTTGATTCAAGTATTTGTATATTTCGAACACGGCAGCAAATAATGAATGGCTAAGAATTGAATAAACTTCATGCTTCTAATTCATAATTGACTGTGTACTTCACTCTATTAACCCAGTTAATTCTCCATAATTAAATTAATCAGCTTTTTAGAACCTGATTTATTATGTGAAATGCTACCAAATATAGTGTTTTATTATGCTTTATATTTTACAAGGCCCTTTTATGTCCATTACTATGCACAATTCTCACAGCCACCAGGGGAAGATCGTGGGAAGCCACTCTGAAAGGTAAGAAATGACTGAGGATATCACCCATTTCCTACACTTAAAGATTAGCAGTGTGAAGCTGGGCATGGTGGTGCACACCTTTAATCCCAGCACTCGGGAGGCTGAGGCAGGAGGATCATTGTGAGTTTGAGACCAGCCTGGGCTACAAAGTGCGTTCAAGGCCAGCCTGAACTGCATAGTGAGACCCTGTCTCAAAAAAATAGGGCCAGGATTCAGCTCAGTGGCATAAACGAGGTTGTGAGTTTGATTCCTGGTACCAAAAAAAAAAAAAAAAAAAAGTAGTGTGCCATGGGAGATGCTTCAAAGACGGTTCATCCTTCCAAAGCTCATGCTGGAGTTTAATCCATAACCCATATAAGGTTTTACTGGGGTGGAGACGACCTGACTCTAGGGTTCAGAGGTGGGGCTTTGGGAGGCCACTCAGGTCAGATAGGGGTCAGGGTGGAGCCACTGGTGACCGCGTGATAAGAGGGATAAGAGGGGAAGACACGAACGTGCTCGCTGTGGCTCAGCACGTGATGCCCTGTGCTCCTCGGGGCTCTGCCAGTATGAAGGCCGTCCTAGGCTGCTTGACTTGGACCAGAACAGGGAGCCAAATAAACCTATGTTCTTCGGGATCGCCCTGGTCTTTGGTGTTGTGCTATGAACAACCGGGACTGAATGACGAGAACCCTGCTTCAGATTCCCCACCAAGGGTGCCATCCCTTAGCCTTCACGGAAGCACCCCGTTCACAGCGCCTGTGCGCCAGCGAGCCCTGCCCCGTGCGCTCTCTCTTAATGTTTTACAGCGCCCTGGGCAACACATGTGGCACACACACATGCGTGGACACAGTCTGTGACGATCAGGGTCTTCAGACGTGCAAGGCAGGGCTGGGGTTAGCTGAGTTCTGCTGTCTCTTATTTCTTGAATTGAGAACATCTTTTAACAAAGTCTTAGCACACCGCCTGGGGAAGCCTTCTTTGCTTTTCTCACACTGCCAGCCACTAGCCGTGGCTGCTCCTCTTGCGTTTCCATCCCCTGGACGCCAGCTCCTGCGCTGTGGGCCGCTGAGGGTTTGTGTCTGCTCCAGGGCTGAGCGGAGGACTTCTTGTAGGCATTCGATGCACTCCTCCATTGAATGAATCAACATTTGGAAATTGAATTTTAGCTTATAATTCTGAAGACATCACATCTTATTATTCATGGCTATATTGGATTAGAGGCCTTGAACAATTGAAAATCAAATTTTAGTTTTCAGTTTAGGGCATTAATATTATCAGAGCCAACCCCAGGCAAAATGATGAAGGAGGCCAAGACAGTCTCAGTGATCCTATGCTGCTCCTCTTCCCAGAGACGTTTGGTATCCATTCACCTAAAGGTTCAGAATTGCGACCAACAGAAATAGAGACACTGAAAAAACCAGAACTGGATAGTAAGGGCTTAATGAAATAGAGTTAATAAAACAGATTTAATGAAATCTAAGGTCCTCTTCTGCAAGCAAGCAAATGTCTTTGAAAAGTAAACAGGGCTTGCTTTAGTTCACATGACTCAAGCACTACTGTATAAGAATAAAATATTTCACTCAGCTCCAAAGTGGATTGTATGTTCTTAACTGTCACTAGCTAGTGGGATTCATTGCGATTTCTGCCCATGCCAATGACTTAGTAGAAAATATCAGACCTGAGTAGAAGGTTTAGGATTTATTACAGTGAGGATATATTTTATACATGTACCTCTTCATATGCAAGTGACATTGTATTTCTATTTGGGGGACAACAAACAATTTGTACAATAATATTAAGTGTAATACAAATGGTAGATGCTTGCTATTATTGGAATAAACTTTATGCAGATATCAATTCTTGTTCCTTTTGTTGTTAACAATTAGGAACTGTATGGAAGTTTGTGCCTCCACAATAGAAGGGAGATGGGGTATTTTTGATGTCTGTGTGAGCTCCCAATTTTGTGGCACGTGAAGGAGTGGGATAATTTTACCGCTGAGTTTAGGATGACCACATTTCCCAGAAGCTGAAGTTCCATGCCTGAGTTATGCTTGTTTTCAATTTTTAAAAAGGCGATTCATTTTTTAATAAAGGCACTCCATATTTTGTTTATGCCACATATGTTCAATCTAATAATTTATTTTGTTCACTTTGTGCAATTTTCTTAAGACCCCTTCTGTTTTTTCCTTTTCAAGCATTAAAGTTACCATGGAAATGGGGCCCTTGGCATGATGGGATTGCAGAAGTCTCTTTCGCTGCACTTGATGGGGTTTTAAGATTCAGACCCTGTCATGGGGTGAGAAAAATCAAGGTTGGCACTCATCTTAGCTTCCGTATACACTTCCGCACATTGGTTACAGAAACCTGTGTTTAGGTAACATTTTGATTGAGAGTTGAATGACAGGAGAATGCGAGTTAAATCTTAATGCTCTACGAGTAAGCTCATTGGTTCATATTATGCTTCACTCACAGCCTGCCGCTCAGTAATCGCCATACACTGGTACGGAAATCAAAGGCATCGAGGCCACAATTCATTAGTTCTCTGTGTGCCTCGATTTGAAAAATTGACACTAAGAAAATATGACGTACTGGGACCTAGGGTTTAGCTCAATGGCATAAGAGCCTGCCTGACAAGCAGAAGGTTATGAGTTCGAACCCCCGAGTCCCCCCCACCGAAGAAAGAAAATATGACATATCTTCAACAATGGTACTAGCAGACATATAATAACTGATAAGCATTCATAAAAGTCTACCATTTATTGGTATTTCTATATAGGTGGTACTTACACAGTGGAAAGAGCTCATGGATTTTGGAAATGTAGTGTTCTGATCTACTTTTTGTCACTGTCATTTTGCCTGTTTAATGAATTCATTCAAATGGAATAATAGTCTGTATTCGACCATGTCTGGCTTCTTTTACTTAACAAAGTACTTTTGAGAGTCACACCTGCTGTTGCTTTCATGCTAGATCATGTCTTTTAATTTCCCCTCTATTTCACAGGGAAAGGATATAGACTATACCACCCCAAAATATGCCACTTTGGCAAGGATGATTGCTTTGAGCTGAAGGAAAGTGAAAATCAACAGATGCAGGAAAGTTCTTCATCTTTTTCTGCCTGGGAGCAGGATGTACATTTCTCTGTGAAGTGGAATGGATGTCTTCTCCCTCCCTTGTACCAGCTCGACGAGATCAGCCCTTGTCGCTGGGGACAGAGAGCTGATATCAAGAGGAGTTTGCAAAATAGGCCGCACTAAAGTAACTGTTCTCTTCCAGCATATGCCAATACCTCCACACATCTCCTGCAGTCCCTTTCCACGGTTTACCATCCTGGGTGCCCCAGACCCCTTCCCTTTGTTTCGTTGTTTCTCTGTAAGTTATTGGCCTGTGTCAAAATAGTCTGTATGTCCCCAAATTCAATAGTGTCTTTGGATTTTTAACTTCTTTCCTGTTAAGTCCCATTGCGTGTAACATTAACAATATTAAAATGTGGATATTTTCTCCTGATAATTAGCCTTTTGTCAGTTTAATTCGCAAGCCATGACTCTTAAGGATAGGAAAGTAGAAGATAAGTACTTTTCCTCATCTACAAGGGATTTACCAAAATCCATTGTACATTGTAGTCCTTGCCGGGTATGGGCTATTCGGAATATAGCTTTTATTAGCATTCACATCAAAGTCTCTGTCTGACACTGATTTTTATTTCTTTTGAAAGTGAAATTGCTAGGCTGTATAGTAAACGCGTGGGTGACTTTCTGAAGACCATTCGGACCACCTCGAAAGTCGTCCCATCCTGCCTTCCTACCACCAGCCCCCACGAGCTCCATGGTTCATGTTTGCACCAGCACTTAGAGGATTCATTCTTCAGGTCTTCATCGTTCTATTATGTTTGTACCAGTTTATGATTTTGTTTGAATTTTCACTGCTGTGTCAGCCAATGGCACTGAATGTCTTTTTGCATGTTTATTGGTAATTCGTTCAATGGTTTTTGTAAAGTATGTTTTAATTTTTTCCTCATTTTTAATAGGTCATTTATTTTCATAAAATTGAGTATTAAGGGATCTCTAGCCAAGACTAGTGCTTTGTCACATATATTTTATGCATTTTTCTGCTAATCTACAGCATGCCCTTTCATTTTTTTCTCTAATTGTGTGTTTGAAAAGTACATGTATTTCATTATGGTGAATTCAATTTTTTTCTTTTATGTTACATATTTTTATGTTTTCTTTAAATAACATTTTGCCTGCTTCAATATTCTGAAGGTTTTTGCTGTGTTTTTCTTTAGATGCTTTAAAGTTTTAACTTTTTAAATTTAGGTCTATGGTACATTTATGAAACAATTTATGTGTATGGTATGAAGTAAGAGAGTTTGTAAAGTTTTTCTGTGTGAACATTCAGTTGTTTTAGAAGCATTTTACAGAGGACTACTATTTCACAGTTGAGTTAGGTAGGTACCTTTGGCAAAATCAACTGCCAAAATATATATAACTCTATTTCTGGACTCCATTCTGTTCTGTTAGTCTAGATTTCTATCCACTTGTAAACGCCACTGTATCCTAATTCTGTAGGCTTATCTAGTCTTCACCTGAGGTGGGATGAGCTGTCCAACATTTATCTTTTACAAAATTATGTTTTCTTCCCTATGCTTTAGCATTTCCTTGTAGATATTAAAACTAGCTTTCCAATTTCTACCTCAAAAAGAACCTTTTGAAGGTACATTTTAATACCATTATTGACCTTCACAAGCAGTGCAGAAATAGTACACAGAGGTTCACACACCCTTCGTCCAGATTCTCATTACATTACCATCTAACAGATTAACTGTTTTTCTTTTTGTAATTACTAAATGTTTTGGAGACTATATAAATACCCTACTTGCTTAAACTTCTGCTGACTAAATCTAACAAGCACAAACACAAAAACTCTGGACCTTGCCTGTGTCTATTTAATGCATCGAGTTTTACTACTGCGCTAATGGCGATCTTTTATTTCAATTGTTCTGTATTTGTCAACTAGAATGTTTCTGTAAGAAAAATGACTCCTTCTCTTTCATTTGTTTATTCAGTCATTCATTTAAATCATTATTTATTTTATTGGGCTCTAATTATCCTACTATTGGCTATAGGAAGTTTTTTCAGGTTGGCTGATACATAAATTGACACATTCTCATCCTTTAAACAAAAATTTTTAGTGCTTTTTTACATTATGATAGGTGCTAGAAGATATTCCAGGCTCTTTGTACAACTTATCAAGTGCTAGAATTAACCAATCACCAAGGACATTGGGTTCACTTTTTGGGGAGTGTTAGAAACCGACGTCTAGGTGCTATTCATGCTGATTGGAATATCAATGGTTCAAATTCTCTGTGACCAGAATTAGGAAAGTATGCATGCA
This sequence comes from Dasyprocta punctata, assembly GCA_004363535.1. NCBI lineage: Eukaryota > Metazoa > Chordata > Mammalia > Rodentia > Dasyproctidae > Dasyprocta > Dasyprocta punctata. The sequence continues at coordinate 124,229 of RJWM01001271.1, forward strand.
TAACAAGCCATGACTATGAACTTCTGTGATGATTTATCTCTGTATGTTTTAGAAGACCATGAATTGATACTGATAGCGTTTGTCATTAGCAGATCTGTGTGGCCAATTTTGAGACATTCTGTCTGAATACAGACTTGAGGAAATGGAGTTAGGAACAAATGAGCTAACGCAGATGACATGGGTGACCTTAACCGCATCACTGGCCCACACTGTTGACCAAAGTATGGATTCTGTAATGGTTAATTTGAGGGATAACAAAGTGTATTATGAGCCTCCCAGACAGCGTTATTTCTGGAAATATCTGCGAGGATGCTTCTGAAAGAGATTGGCATTTAAATCGACTCTCCTTCCCCAGTGTGGACAGTCATATTCAAATGGGGGCATCCGGGGAGGGAAGGAGGCAGAGGAAGGGTCAGTGTGCTCTCACCTGGAGCTGGGACACCATCGTGGCCACGGCAGCAGCCTTGGTGCTCAGTCCTGGCCTGGGCTGGGCTCCAACTCCAGCTTCCTTGCGCCTCCAGCTTGCTGAAAGCGTATCGTGAACTTCTCAGTCTGCCTGTCACGGGAGCCACTTCCCGTCATCAACTCCCAGGGCCCCATGTGGCCACATTCTATTGGTTCCCTTCCTCTGGAAAGCACTGCCTGGCACGGTTCCTCTCCAGGAACTCCAATGTTTCTTTGGGAGTAACACATATTCTGCTCATTTTTGGAGGGCTATGCTATAAATCCAATTGGTATTCACTTTTCATCTTTATCTGCACTCATTTATTATATTTTGTTCAATCAGTTCCAGAAAGTGTAATGCTGAACTTTCCAACAGTAATTGAACATTTGCGTACTTCTCTTGTACTATTAGATTTTGCTTTATATAATTGGAGTTCTGTTACTGAATGTACACACATTCAGAATTTGATGAAGTGACCTCTTTTCGTTTGTAAAATGTCTATGTCCCTCATAGAATTTCTGGTTTTAAATTCTACTTAGTCTGTTATTAATGCGAATACTTTATTTTTTGTTTTTAAAATGAGTAGTAGCAATTATATGGTACAAATTAACCCTTCTGTTGATATTAACCTAACATTGTCTTTGTACAAGATGAGTTTCTTTTACACAGCTTATATTTGAATCTTGCTTTGCCAAGAAACACTACATCTTCCTTTTATTTGGAATATTTAAATTATTTACATATAACATAATTTTCAACGTGTTTAGATTTTTATCATATTACTATTTGCTGCCTTTCTCTAACACAGGCTCTCTGTTTCTATTTCCTTTTCTTTCTTTGGAATAATTACATAATTTAAGACTCATTTTTACCTCTAGTATTGAGTTATTTTGGTAAGTTTTGCTTTGTTGTATAGCAGCTTATTGAAGGCTTCATTGATCTTCATTTTTTAACTTATTTTTAGTCTTCACAGTACTTTAATACAATGAAGAATGAATTCCAACTTTAATTAATTCTAATTTATTTGATAAAAATGTTATATCTATAACATGGTGTCTTAAAATGTGCATACATTGAACAATACTTAAATTGAGCTAAATAGAATATGCATTGTATGTTAACAGTCAACTTTCAAGTAATTATTATATATAAAAATATGACAATATGATTCTATATTTATCTGTCATTCTTTGTGTATCTAACCATACATTTTGGTTCTATATTAGAAAAATGCAATATTATTGACTTTCTTTAAAGCATTATCTTTGAATGCTTTTTTAAATGACAATTTTTAGAAGCTTACTCACATCCTTACCATTTCTATCACTGTCCAAGTTTCTCTCTGGCATTAGTTTCATTTTTTTCTAAAGAAATTCCTTTACAGATCCTTCTTTTTCTTTTTTCTGTAAGTTGTCTGATAAGTTTTTTTTAAACTTTGTGTATTTGAAAGGCTGTATTTGTGCTCATTTTTGAAGAACATTTTTACTAGATACAAAATTCCAGGCTAACAGCCTTAAATTTCTTTCCTCCAGCACCGAACAATCTTTTGGTTTATACGTATTTTTAATATAAACTTCAAATCTTATTTAGCTTATAACAAAATACTATAGATATAAAATGTTTCTTTTGATCACTTGATGTGTTTTTCTCTGTGGTTCTCCTGCCTGTGACCTGTTTGGTATCCTGGGTCTACTTGAATGTAGCTTTCAAATTAATATTTTTAGTTATGCTTTTAAAGTAGCATTTCCCACTTCGGGTCCCCTCTAACTCTTCCCGAGTCTTTCTGGAACTGCAGGGACACACGTGTTACGTGCTTGGTGTTTTTCCCACATGGTTTTGTTCATTCTTTGTTCTCTGCCTCTGTGTCTCAGCCTGGATAGATTCTATTGCTGCACCTAGAATTGCTGACAGCATCTAATCTGACACTCACACTAGTCCCTGGGATTTCAGTTTTGAAATTCTGCATGCCATCTGTAGCAAGCGTTCGGATTCTGTTTTTACATCAGTTCTCTCGGAGTTCCTTCATTCCTTGAGCACATTATGAGTGGCCTTACAGTCTCTGCTATTGCATCTTTTCTTTTTCACCCTTTTCTATTTTATTCTTTTTTCCTGGTAAAGAGTTACATTTTTTATTTTTCTCTATGTTCAGTAACTTGATAATCATAGTATCCAGCATCCAAACAAGCATGACTATGCAACCTAGGTTTAGTTTATCCCTTAGAACACGTCACGCTCCGTCCTTGGGGCCTGTTTTGTTCACTGTAGATCACGCTGCTTACTTTAAAGCTCATTTTTGACCCTGAGTAGGTTGGCTGTGGACCAGAATTACTCTAAAGAGAATTCAGCCTGCTAGTAACCACGACCCTGATGGGACTATTAGATCCTGCCCAGGAGACAGCCAGAGACACTCTACACTGGTCAGTAGTTGCTGGAACTTCTCTCCGTGGTGTGGGTTCAGAGAATTATAAGTTTTTGTTTCACAGTCATTATTTTCCTGACCTCATGGAATTTCACCCAATATATACATGAATTAGTATTCTTTTAAATACTGAAATTTACTCCTTTGTAGATTTTTTATTTCCTATATACCTCATTTTTTTCCTTTGTTGTCTTCTTTTACATTAGCTAAATATCTTCAGGTATAGCGTTTACATTTCTTAAGTAATTTTTCACCTTTTTGTTATTTTCTTAGTGGATGCTATAAGGCTTGCCATATATATCCTAAGCTATAAGAATTAGCCTCATATTTGTACTACTCCAATATACTTGATGAAGTACAAATATGAAGATGTGTTTGAGATATTGAATTGTTATTAATATACAGCATTATTCTCTCTTCATTTTTTTAGTAGTTCTGTTAATATGAAGTCCAACATTAATGGTACAAACTCAACAATTCACTGTTATAGTTTTTGAAATTTATTTTTAATTGCCATATCATTAATTTTGTTAATTTGTCTGTTAAAGAAACTGGTAATAAAAGAGAAAAACTGAACAAGAGAAATTGTTCTTTAAAAAACCTTATTCTTTTTGAAACTGCCTAGTTCTGTAACTGCTTCGTGGCTCTGTCATTACTTTCTTGTTTCCTGCAACCATGAGAGCCTAACTGAACATGCAAGATGTCTGATTTTAACAAACTCCCTGACTATTAATCTAGCCTTGTAACTAATGATCTCATCCTGCTAGCTAATCAGAAGAACTTTGAGACTTCTGTCTCGCCTTTGTACCTCCTGCTTGGGCATCACATATAAGCCCTAGACCACCAGAGATCAGAGTCTGATATTCTGGGAATGATCCCGATCAGGGACCATAGATGTAAAATAAATCCGCCTCCAAATTTTGGGTTTTGCTTCAATGTTTCTATTTGCCATAAAAGTAAGAATAAAGAGCTATTATATCCTTAAAATTTTTGTTGTCTTAACCTTACCAGTTCTAGTTCTCTTTTCTTGTCCTTGTGGATCTGTATCATCATTTTAATATTTTTTTCACCAAATTCAACTTTAATCCACACTGCTCCTTTGTACTTTTTATTGGCTCATGTTGTATATCCCTATGCATTACATACTCAGTAAAACATTATTTAAATGTTTTTTTAAAGCATTGTACAATTGCTTTAAAATCAGTTATGAGTACAAAGGAAGAAGTTATACATATATATTCTCTTTTATAATTATATAATTATCTTTAATAGTGCTATGATGTGTGCATGTGTGTGTGTGTTTGTGTGTGTGAATTTGAATTAATCCAGGGTCACTAGTTATCAGCCTGAAGAACTTCCTTGGGTGCTTCTTATAAGGAAGATTATCTAGCAACAAGTTTGTGCAGTTTTTGTTCATCTTGGAATGTCTTTCTTTCATTTTCATTTCTGAAAGACAGCTTTGCTAGATTTAGGATTTGAGTTGATGATTTCTTCTCTGAATACTTTGACTACATTGTTCCATTGCCACCTGGCCTGCATTGTGTTAGCTGGGAAGTCAGCTGCTTATTTTACCGGGTTTTCTTGGTAGTTGAAAAAAAAATTTGTTTCATTTTCAAGATTTTTTCCTTTCTCTGATTTTCAACTTATTTGCTAGGATATGTCTATCTAAGGCTCTCTTTGCATTGATCTTACTTAAATTCATTGAGCTTTTTGGATACAGGTTATTGTTTATCAGTTAATTTGGGGAGTCTCAGGTAAGACTGTTTGAGTGGTTTTTCTGTCCCATGTCCTCTCTCCTTTTGTTCCAGTACCTCCCCATGAGTATACTTTGCAGTTATTTGGTGAGGTCTCTCATTTCTCTGAGACTCTGTTTAATTTTCTTCATTTTTACTCTCTGTTCAAACTGAGGACTGTCTATTAATATATCTTTATGTTCATTAATTCTTTCTTGTACCAGCTGAACTCTACTATTAGGGACATCTGGTGAATTTTTCATTTCAGTTATTATACTTTTCAATTCTTAAGTTTCTATTGGTTCTTTTTATTTAATTTTCTATTTATTGATATTCTTTATTTGATATGAAATTCTTATTATATTTTTCTAAAATTTCTTTAATCATGTTTCTTTTGGTTCTTTGAATAATGCCTATAATGAATAATTTGATATTCTTGTTGAACTTCTTGTTAAAGTTCTGTGATTGCTATCCCATGCAAATTTCTTTTGCTTGATTTTTTTCCCTCAGCATATAAATAATGCTTTTTGATTTCTTTATATGTCTCATAACTTTTTTTGGGAACTAAACATTTTTGATAATTAATTGTAGTAACTCTGAGTACTGGTTTCTTCTTCCCCTGTGTAAACCTGGTTATTATTTTCTTATTTGCTTACTGATGGTCTGGATTTCCTTAATGAAATGAATTTCCCCAGAGGTGGGGAATTCCTTAGGAGTGGAACAATCTTGGGTATGGCCACAGAAACCCTAGTATGATGGTGATTTGGTGAGGGCTTTTTAATCTCTTTCCCTGCTGTTAAACTCTTTTAATTGCCTGCTGATTGCTCTATTGTTCTCAATAGGCTGAGGCCTAAATTTCTCTATACACTAATCCAATCAAGTTTGGGCTGCCTAGCAGGAGTAACTTCAGAGGTCAGCATTTGAGATTTATGAGACTTATTTATGTCCAATCATGGGCGGACACTTTCCACCTTTCTCATTTTAAGTTTTCTACTTCTTCTCCACTCCACTACCTAGCAAAATCTTGTGCTCTGGCTCTGAAGCAGAGGTTTGGAGGGGGGTATATTTCTCCCTGAACGACACCCCACTTTAGGAGTTGAGAGTAGGTGGCAGCCTAGGCTTCTGAACTTGCCTCTGGTAGTGTGAAACCACTGCCCCAGATCCTCAGTGCAACCACACCCAACACAGGGCCCTGTCCCATAGGGTGGCTGAGCAGGGAAGACACCCCCTGTCTGAGTTGTGCTTGCCTGGACAGCCTCAGTGACATGTAGCTGAAGGAAGGATGCAAAGTGTGGGCCTCCTATCCCTGCAGGAAGACAGGACTCTGACTGGAAGGCAAAGAGAGAGGGAGCCACATTTCTGGCTGCCCCAGTTTGGATTAGTGTTTCTGCCTCACTAATCAGAGAACTTCCACAGCTTTTGAATACCCTAAGGCTTAAATGTCTACTTTTTGAAATGTAAATTTTCTGCAGGGAGGGATTATGGCTTCAGAGTGTCCTGCGGAAGTTCCTGGGCTAGAAACTTGGTGACCAAGCTTGATAGGCTGCACTGTGGGGTGATGAGTGCTAGATCCTTGAATAGTGATGCCCAGTGGTAGGTAATTAGGTTATAGGACTTCATTACAGGAATCAACAGTGGTCCCTCCAGAGTGGATCTGATCTGGTAGGCAGGGACTAGCTCCAGATTTTTATAAAACGAAGTGCGGTTGGCCGCTCCCCAGTATCTTGCTTCCTTCTTCACTAGGAGACTGCTGTCTCTCCTGCACAAGCTTCTGCCTGTGTGATTTGCCAGGAGGACTCACTAGGGCTGCTATATGGCAGTGCCACCTATCAAAGCTCCAAATCTGTAAGCTAAATAAACCTCTTTTCTATATAGATCACCCAGTCTGAGTTATTTTGTTACCACCACATAAAATAAAGATGTACTCCCTTGCGTTACCTCCCAGCAAGAGTTCTGGCACTGGGGATAAGAACAGCACCCTTCTTTCCACAGATGACCTTTCTGCAGAAGCTGAGCACTCCCGGCGGTGTGGAAGAGCAGCCTCCAGTCTTGTTAGGTCGCCCCCCTTGATGTGGCACCACCATCCTCTGAGCCATGAGGGCCTAGTGTTCCCAGTGGGACTGTGTCCAAGAGAGGTTTCCCTCCCAACCTTGAAGACTGGATATAACCAGAACCCCAGTCACCTGACCCCATTTGCCAGGAGCAGGAGCAGAATGGGAAAGGCTGGTGTCCCACTAATTTCTGGAGGACGGCTCTGTGATCGGGACCTTGGGGAGAAGCAGCTACGCCTTGCACTATCTGGAGGAGATTTTCTGTCTGGTGGAGCTGCGGATGGGAGGCAGGTATGGGTCCTGGCTTCAAGCCCACCGAGTCTCACCTTTTTAAAGAATTCTAGCACGATTTTCTTGAGTAAATGACTTTTTTCCCCTTGCTACATGACTTGGAACATTTCCAGAGAGTTTAAGTTGTTGTGCTTTTTTAATTTTGTGTTAATTCTCACCAGTTTTGCTGGCCAGGGTTCCCAGAGAGCTATTTTGGGGCTCTTCATGCTGTCACCCCCAAAATGGCACTCTGCACCATTGGGTTGTTTTTTGCATTTTTAAAATACCTTTTTGTAGGGGGCCAGTCTAAAGCTTGTGCCTGACCAAGAGAAGACAAAGATGAAACACAAAGAGACACAGAACTAGGTTCAAATGTGGGGGCCGGGGTCTCTTGTCTCCCTTCAACAGAGAGCCCTGAGTGACTGGCGCACCTTGGCTTTATTCACTCAAACATGGGCACAAGAAGTCGAGTAGCACAGGCCTCCCCTGCCCCCACATGCACGGTGCGCAGCCGACTGAGCCGCAGGGCTCTGCTGTATGCGTTCCCCCGCGGTGTCAGCGCCACTCCCCCTGCCTTGCCCTCCAGAGCTCAGGATCAGGCCAGTCAGCCCTTCATCTTCTCATCTGGTCTCCTACACTTTCATCAAACCTGGGGTTAAACTCAGGACTTCTGTACTGAGTTATTGCCTTTGTCTTATTTTAATTTTCATTTTGAGTCAGAGTCTCATCTACTTGATAATTAGCCCAGGGAAGACTCAAATTTGCAACCCTTCTGCCTCAGTCTTCCAGAGAGCTAGGCTTATGAGTGTCCACTACCACGCCAGATTTAGAAGTGTGTGTGTGTGTGTGTGTGTGTGTGCAGGTACTATAAAACTTAAAAATTTTTATAGGAGAAAAAATAATGTTGGTCATATTTAACAATGACCCCTTTAATATCAAAGTTCTAATTCCAAAACCTGATGAATATATTACCTAACACGACAAGAAGATGTGGATAAGGTGTGGCCTTGAGATTGGGAGATTATCCTAGATTATCTAGGTGAATTCCAAGTAAATCATATGAGACCATAAACACAAAGGACTCTCTGGACTGCACTGGAGACAGGTGGGGTGGAGAGGAAGGGCTGGAGAAGAAGTACTGACAGCTTTGAGGAAGGAGCCAGGGGCCCCCACGGCAGTGCATGGGAGTTGACTCTAGGAATCGGAAGCGGCAGGAAACATTGATCCTGGCTGAGTGAGACCCAGAAATTTTAACTATGAGGTAATCAAATTGTGTTGTTTCAAGTCATTTGGTTGGGACAATTCTTGTAGTAGCAAGAGAAACACATTCAATATGTTTCTAAAATGTCCTTTCTATAGTGCTGCAATAAATACAAAAAAAATGATCTGCTTTTACAAACAGGGAGAGAGAGGAGCTCACTATTTAGCTGGCTGCAGGGTGACCTCTGTTCCTGCGCTAGTGCTCCGTGCCCCTCTGGCTCAGAGCTGCTGTGGCACAGTGGCCTGGTGCCTGTCCCTCCTGCCCAGCCTTCCACTTGCCGTCCCGGCTTCTCGCTTCCTTATTTGAGCTCTGGCTTGGAATCTGACACCAGCTGATGATTCACCAGGCTCTGCCTGTCCCTGTGACCTGGGCCCCAGAGCAGTAGCCACAGCACCGCTTGGCAGGAGGGATCGAGTCCAGCAACACAGCTTACAAACCTCGTTGACTCTGCTGCCTGTTGAAGTGGGGAATCACTGTCTCACAGCCCAAGTGAAATTCGAGCCATCTATTTTGCGCCTGGATGCTTCTTTTTACCCTACTTTCAAGCCTGCCGAGCCCCATGTCTCTCCAGACACCTCTGAAGAAATGAACAGTGAACATAAAGGATGCCAAGTGCTAAGCAACTTCCTCACTGAGCTGTTTAACTATAAAACAGGATTATTAAAAATTTAGCATGCAGCCTGGATTTAGTAAGGATGTTTTTCCATTAATGATAATAACCACTGCTTTCTTTCACCTGGTCTTTGTGCACTGTGACAATGTGTCAGATGGTCCCAAGTAAAGGTCAGGGACAGCACCTGGCTTCAGATTACCTGGTCTGATAGCCAACTGAACAACTTCCTACATGTTGCTTGATTGCACTAATTACATTCAGATAATACATCTTTTCTAACCTCAACACACTGCTGTGTTTTATTCGAGGATATGCTGGCTTACTGTGACATGGAAGGAATTAGTTTTATTTATAACTTTTTTGAATGAGGGGCAGAGTGGGAGGCAGTGGTTACTGAATTCTAGTTTCTAGGTAATATGTCCTGCCTAGTATACACCCATGCTCGGCCGGCAAGGTGGACTGGCTCCACAGCAGAGAAAGTTGTGACCTCCCCGAAATCACATCCCTGATAAAAGAGGCTTGTGATGGACCTCGAGGCGCGAGTGCTTTGGTTATAACATTTGAAATGTAGAGGAAAGGCAAGTTAAATATTTTTAATTATAAAATAATTTGAGATTTGTAGAAAATTTGAAAAGAAACAGTTCAGAACGCTCCATCGGTTTTTCTTGAGAGAGTCCAAGCTAATTTGGAAAATCACTTTCCAAATGCGAATGGACTAAAAACGAATTAAATAATATAGTACTAAAGAGATAAGTAAAGATTTACAAAACATTCACTAAAACTGGGTGCTCTGGTGTGGCCCTGTAATCCCAGCACTTAGGAGGCTGAAGCAGGAGGAATACTGGAGACCATCCTGGGTGATGTCACCAAGACCGCATCTCAGAGAATTAATTCTTTAACCGAGACGAAACCACTCCAGTGAGAACTGGAATTGCCTGAGAACTGGAGAGAAGCTGAGGTGGAATAATTCACAGGACTCCTGACACCCCCGCGGGTCTCCCAGCTCGTGGCCCTGCCTGTTCCTCTCTGCTCTGGGAGAGTGAGAGACCCAGGACCTGCGCCCCGGGCGTCCAGTGGGAAGCTGGAACAGGAAGCGGCTTCCTGGGACTGAGGGGGTTTGGGGAATTCACTGCGGCCCGCGAAGGCTGCCCAGAAGCCCGCCGTGGTCTCGGTGCAGCCCCGGGAAAGCCGTTCTCTCCGTAGACGCTGGAGCCCCGAGTCAGCCTCGGCAGTGACAAGGCTCGGAGCCCAGGTGAGTCCGCCAGGTTCGCAGCCTGCCGAGCATTTTGCAAAGGCACCCAACTCCCCTGTGCTCCCCAAGACTCCTCCGGGCGCACGCCGGCCCCGCGGCCGTCCACCTGTCGCCTCTGGCTGGCGGTGTCCGAGGCTGAGATCTCCCAGCGGAGTGGACCTCAGGATCCGTGGGCAGCGGAGGAGGAGGAGCAGGCCTTGACCCCTGAACCTCAGCCTCCTGGCGCCTTTCTTGTTTTTCTTCAACGCGAAAAATCATTCATGGTCAGTTGTTAACGTCCCCCTCTTCCCGCCTGGTCCCCAGCGTCCCAGGGCACAGACTGCTACCTGCGAAGGCGGAGGCGCGCCTGTCCTCTCCCCGCGCACTGGGAGCTCGGGAGACCTCCTAAACGCTGCAAGCTAAGAGGAAAGGCCTGAGTTCCGGGTGGGAGGAGCAGGCGTCCCATCAAGTGCGGAACCTGACGGGCCCGAGTGTGGTCTCCACTGGTGCGACTTTAGAAACACTGCAGAATAGCCTCGAACATCGCCTGTTCCTGGGTCTGTAGAAGACGAAGAGCAGCTTCCTAACGGCTCCGGGTTTGATGCAATGCATATGAAAGGCTTAGCATGCGGTGTAAGCGGTGCGATATGGTGAGCACCGTCAGCTTCAGACAACGTTCTCCAGATAGCTGCCTTTCTCTTTTTGCTGGTTCTGTCTCTGAATTTGTCATCCCCCTCTTTTATTTACTTTGCAGGAGCTGCTTTTAGTGATCTTGAGATGGGGTCCAGACGTCACTCAGTATTTCGCCATCCTCATCTGTGTAGTTGACCTGGGGCTGAAGCTTGTCTTTGCCTGGTGAGGACAATCAAGGAAGTAGCTATGGAGGAAGGTTTGCCACTTGTCTGGGGTGTCACACACATTGTCTCTTCCTGAGGCCATTCCTTCTGCCCCCAAGGCAAGATTTGCTCCTTTTAGGAAGGTTGTGAGTCGAATATCTCCAAGCCTTAGTGTCTGAAGACAATGGCAACTCATGTCTGGCTCATGAATTTGCAGTTTGGGTCAGACTTGGTCCCTCTTGGGTCAGGTGGTTGCTGGCTTAAGAATTAAGGTTGGGACCAGAGACCATCTATGTCTGGAAGCTTGATGCTGAGAGGACTACAACAGTCAGAATAGGAAACAGGAAAGGAACCCCGGGGGTGTCTCCAACTCTCTCTACTTTTACTTTTAGCGTCTCTCCCAATACTGTCTCTACCATGGCAGTTTTGGCTTAGCTGGACCTCTTAACTGTGGGTGTTCAGTCTCCCAAGGGAGAGAGAGGGAGGGAGAGAGGGGGAGAGAGAAAGAGGGAGAGAGAGACAGAGACAGAGGCAGAGAGAGCAGAGGAGAGGAGTTGGTTGTATGCTTTTAGGACTCACCTTCAGAAGACACGGTCTCCACCAGCTTCCCATAACTGTCATTGAACCAACAGTCCGGGAGGGGAGGGGACTGTTAGGGGACTAGCTGTCATCTGTTAAAGGAGCAGTTTTCTAGAATGAGTATTATCAGTGTGACCATGTTTGAAAAGTGCAATATGCCTCAGGATTCATGCAGATTTTTCAGTAGAAAGAATTGGATAATTGTTCCACAGTTTCATATGTTGTTTGATTTCCTTCTCTCTTCACACTGAACACAGTGGGACATGGATTGTGTAGACCAGTGGGTCTCAAACTTTGGTATGAGGGTGCCTTAAAACTTAGAATTTTAGGCAGTAATTGGAAGATGGAGGGATGTTTTAGTCGGAACTAGAGACTGAATATTTGTGTCCTCCCCAGCACCAAACTCCAGATTCCAAAATGTGTGTTGAAATGCTTGCACACACTGTGCTGGTTCTGCCACAAGTGGGTGGGACGTGAGGGTGTATTCTTCCTGAATGCCACTAGTTACCCTCTACAAGAAGCCCCAAGGACCACCCTAAGCCCTCCCACCGTGTGAGGATAGCGCAAGGATGGGCATGTATGGGTTTCAAGGAGGAAGGCTTTTACCAGATACCAAATCTGCTTATTCCTTGATCTTAGACTTTCAACCTTCCAGGAGGGAAAAATCAATTCTGTCACTTATAAGCCACCTGGCCTATGGGATTCTATCAAGGAAGCCTGGACAGACCAAGGCAGTAGCCTTTCTGGGTAACTGAGGATATTCAGCTTTGATAGTACAACAAAGCTCGGCAAACTCTTAGGGGCAATGGCAAGGCTGAACTCGACAGTGTACCAGCGAGTCTGTACCTGTGAGAGAATGAGAAGGAGAAAGACGACGATCTCCCCGGACTGTTGACAGTGCTCCTGCATGGTCCTTCTCATTACCTGAAGGGTTTTCTCCCTGATGCCGTTTTCGTGTGTTTCGCACTGCTGTAACAGAACACCACAGCCTAAATCATAGAGAAGAGGCCTTCACTTTAGAGGACTGGGTGTTGGCATCTGGGCTATCCCACGGCAGAATGTGAGAAGGGGTGTGTGTGTGTGCCAGAGAGAGAGAGAAAGAGAGACAGAGAGAGAGAGAGAGAGAGAGAGAGAGACAGAGACAGAGAGAGAGAGACTCGGAACTCATCCTTTTACCAGGAGCCCAGTGCCCCAGAAAGTAACCCAAACCTGTGGTAACAGCATTGATCCATCAGTGAGAGGGGAATCCTTCTGAGCTGCTCACCGCTTAAAAGCCCTCTTTACACCCCACTCCACTGGGCATTGGGACTCTAACACACAGACTTTGAGGACCTGTCCACAGCCTAGGAGACTCCAGACATGCCCTCCCTGTATGGCCCCCCTGACTCTCTGCTATTTCCCAATTACACTTATTAAGTGAATGACCCCATCAGTGTTTACAAGAGTCCCACAAATTCTACCAGGTCATGGATGTCAGCCCTCATTCTTCCTACGCCAACAGAAGGGTCCCATGAGACTCAGGCATTACTACTGGCCTACCTGGGGAGAGCCTGGAACTCTGGTCCTTTGGGTAGGGAACCGGAAGGTAGAAATGGTGGGAGTGTCTCAGCGTGGACTTTGGCTGCTTCTCCACTAGCACATTACTACCAAACATGGTTCTGTTATTTACCTTTGTAGCACACCCTGCCCGTTAACTTTCTAACCCCTTCAGAGTTTTCTCATTCATTCTTTCTTTGAATTATTGTTCAGTAGTAGTTTTGTGTCTGTCTTCTCTAGTAGCACACCAGCTCTGTATGAGAATGAAGTGTTTCCTGAATCATTTTATTCCCAGTTCTTAGGACAGTTCCCAGTGTATGATACAGGCTCAATAAAAACTCTGTGAATAAGTCTCCCCACTACAAAGACTAAATATCCCTAAGAAAATCTCCCGGATGTTGTACATGAGAGTTCATTCAGTTCTGTGCTTGTGACCATGCTCTAGCAGCAGATTATCCGAGACTTACTTGGAGGGTTTCCGCAGCAAGGGGCTGCGCAATAGAAAGAGGAAAAGCCAGTTACGGACATGAGATCCCTGGGTTGGAACCCTGGGGTGCTAATATTGTCAGCCTTAATCAAACAGCGAGTCACCTGATGAGGCCAGCACCTGTCACCTTGGTCCACATCTGCTGCCTGAGGCTCACCAAACTCGCTCTGTCCAGTCTCTGAGAGGGAGCAGAAGAGACGCATCGTACTCCCTGCCAAGTGTTATGGACTGCTCTCTTTCCAGGACCCCATTCCCTGTCCGGGAGGCTCAAAGACAGCACCTGGTCTTGGAATTTAAAACTGCTGAGCTAGGTGTAGGACGAGGCAGGCCGCCATGGGTGCTTGGAGGAGCAGAAGGAGGCTTGTGATTCTAGATGCTTCTCAGACAGAAAGATGAAAATCCATACCAAAACCCAACTGCTTTAGTTTCTTGCTGTGTGATTTACACTGCTCTAGGCAAAAATTAAATGTGGATTAATTCTCGCTTTATTTGAATATCTCAATTAATTACCATAAGGAGACTATGAGATGGGAACAGTTAACATCTAGATTTTCAAAGGTGAGTTCACTGAGACCTGCAAAATAAAATACTTCACAAAGTGTTATGTAGCCTAGAATTCAAACTCAGGTTGTTTATTTCTACCTTTATGTGATTAACTATTAGGGCATTTAAAAAAAATTCTGAATAGCTTCCATTCGGTGTATGTAAGCTGGCTGACTTCATCACAGATGGCCTAGGTGCAGGCACGATGAGGGGATACCGAGGGGGCCCGCCCAGACCCAGGCATGACCGTGCAGGCAGTCTCAGAGCAGGCTGTGCATAGCCATGGCTCTCCTCCTCCTGGTGGGGAGACAGACGTTCTTCACTCACCTCCACAGAAGAACAGGATGTGACGTCCATTTTGGCAAATGTATGTGGTCTCTAACCACAGCAAAATGTTCAAGAAACTGGGCTACCGTCACACAGTCATCTACAAAGTCACTTTGGGGTTGAAAATGAAGGTGCATCTAATTATGAACACTATTGTTATTGGTAAGCACAAGGAAGAAAAGAATCCACTATAGAAGAGAAAGTAACGTCCTGTGATAATGAAATGGTCACTTGCCAACCGTTAAGTCTAAGAAAAATGAGTAAACAAAGGGCATAAAGAAACAATCAATTTCTCCAAAGGGGTTGGCTGGGGAATGACTGCTCTTCCAGATGATTGCAACTTGAGTAATATTTTAGTCCTCTCAATGCATGGGAAATGATTTCACCATTGGGATTTTTTTTAATCTAAGGAAGCATATTCACTACAGGTTCAATTTTACCTTCACCTAGTTTTCAAAGGAGACTCTAAGCTATCCTATGAAAATCTATGTTCTTCTCTGGAGAGAATATTGATGAGATCTCGTGGTTTTAAGTAACTTTCTGGTTGTAATGACAGCATGAAAATTCATATATCCTAGGGTATGATTAGGGTACAGTGAAGTTTCCTGAAAAGATCACTGTATCCTAGAGTCCTTGCTTATCACTCTAATTTATTTCCAAATAGTAATGTGATTTGATTAGATTGTCAGTCCTAAATTTCCTCGTGTGTAGACCAACAGGAATATTAGTAAATTCCTATATATGTCTTAGATTTTTATGGGTTCTTTGAACAGTAAGCACATTTACGAATTGTCTAGTTGGTGTGGTTATTTTTTGCACTAAGCTTGGTAAGCTTCACAGACACAAACAGTAGACTGGAACTTAGAGATGAGTAAATTTTGCCCAAGTCAAAATGGCCCCACAGGATAATGGCATTGGGGAACAAGTGGTTCTTCTCAGAGTCTTGGTTTCTTAATCCAGAAGCCAGGGTTGGTAATAACTACTCCATATACTTCACAGGATGGAAGATCAAGTGCAAAGTACTTCTGACACCAGCCACACTGCCTTCCACGCCCTCCGCCCCCCACCCCTGCCCCGCCCCTAGCCTTAGGAAAGCGGGGGGCTTGCCCTTCAGTTCCCTGCACTTCCTTGGAGAGCAGGGTTGCAGTACGGAGAAGCAATACCAAACACGACTGAACGTAAACCTTTCTTCTGGACACAACTCCACAGAATCTTCTGCGACCTTCTGAAATGTGCTTGGGTTTACACATAGCTGGCCGAATACTTGGCAGTGTATGGAGGTTCCTGTGCCATGCGGCTCATGAAGGGTTACAATCCTCAGCACCCTTGTGTAGCAAAGATTTTCTCGCTTTGTAACTCATCAGTTTGTGAATGCTGGACTCCCTGTTTTTACTTCATGAGTCCCGTGATGGTATGAGTGCAGTATAAAAATTAATTTTTAAAATGATTTCCCTGATGACTAAAGAAAGCTTCAGAAAAAAAGTTTCAAGTGTGAAAATTTGAAGTTTTGGAGTATGGAGTTGATCATCTTAATCAGTGATTTCTGGAAGGTTCTTTCTGATTGCCAAATTTTTAGCCTATTAGCCTGGATGTATAATTATGAAAGGACTTACTTTGTGGAGAGCTGAGAATGAGGTGGAATTTGTTGAATAGTGTGAAGTGAGAATTTTGACTCAGTCTGGCTCTTGGTCTCTTTTTAAAAAATCAACCAATTTTATTTAGAAAGTTGAGCTAGATATCTATGATCACAGTAATACAACAACAGATATATCAGATTGACAAATAATAGGTCCAGTAAAGTTTGGGTGGAGAAATTTAATTATATTTTATTTTAACTGAAGGAATTTTTTGTTTATGGCCAGGTCTTACACTTTTAAAGTTTTCATAGAGTTAAGAAAGTTGAAGTTGAAGAAAGAAATATGCTGTGAAGCCAGAGTTCACTTAGTAAGTGATTTATTTAACCAATTCATTTGGAGACGCCATCCATCCTCAGCATTTCTGAGGCCTGTGCATTATAACTACGTGGCTGAATATAATGCCTAATAATTTGCAAACTGCTTTGTTGGTCCTGACATACCTCTCCATTTATAATAAAGAGTCTCTTATGAATAAGCATCGTAACCTTCACAGGATCTTGAGAAGGCCAAGTTGTAGTATTGAACAAAGCCCTATAAAATCACCCCACTATCAACTGGCTTTAATCTGAATGCCGTTTAGCTCAGAACACAGGAAATGTTTTTATTCTCCTTTTGGACCTCAGGTAGCACTCCTCGTAGATTCAGCAGTGAGGGATGTTATTGGGCTCTATTATGTGTGTAAGTGTTTTATAGTTAGACAGGAAGGACATGAAGGGGTTAGAGAGATTAATAATGCAAAGAATGCACACCGCTCACAGAATAGCATTTTTAAGATTGCGAAGTTCATTAATAAAAGACTACACCATCATTTAAAAACCTGTAGTGATCCCCATCACACAAGGACAAGGTGCTAGCTGGGTTTTGTACGTCTTCCTTGCTGCTCTCAATGCCACTCTCAGAACAACAGTGCCAGCAATTTACCCTCTCAAGGTTGTTTTACTTTCTGTGTAGATGTATCTCTAACTGACCTTGGAAAGGGAAACACAGATGCAAAATTAAAGGCTATTTGTAGATAGCAAACTTGAAAAAATTATTTCAAAAGTGTGTTTTCAACATGTTAAGACATCAACATCTTTTTTAGTTGAAATATTTAGCCAGAAATATCAGTATCATTGATTAACATTTCTCCACCAGTAAGCAACAGTATATAATGTGGTTGTATTTAGTCACAGACCCATTCAAGTTAAAGGGAGGAATCTTGGAGTTTGAACTTTTACTAGCTGCTGGAAGGCTTGGGGTGAGTTCCAATATTCCTTAACAGTAAAATGAATACAGTCTTCACTGATTCAGTTTCTCCCCAGTGAAATCTGTATCGCGAAGGTACACTGTGAAGACATCATTTAAACAGTTTATGTAAGGTGTTTTAGATTAAAAACAGTTCAATTTTAATTTACTTTGCAAAATAGATGATTTGTATAGAAAGATTGTCCATGGCCTCTAGAGTAAAATCCCAGCTCATTTGCTTGGCTCCGGGGTCTCCAGGCTCTGCCCCACCTGCTTCTCCATCCTCACCAGCTGCCTGCGTCCCCTGACCGCATGAGTGCAGGTCATTCTGCGGTACAGGCCAGGGCTCTCGGTGGCACTCACTGCAGGGGCAGAGCTGCACTGGGTCTGTGCCCTCCAGTGCAGCAACCCCCAGCCACAGGAGCCCATCACAGGCTTGAAATCTGCCTGATGTGACTTAGGAATTGCATGTTTAGGCTGATTCAATTAGAAGTCATTTGCATTTAAATGTAGCCACATGTGACTAGAGGCTATTGTACTGAATAGGACAACCCCACGCTCCTCGCTCCTCGGATGAGGTGTATTGTCTCTCTTTTCAGTCTTGCAGCTTGTAAATGTGTTATTCCCTCTGCCTAAAACACTCCTTACTTAATTCAGTTAATTCTTCCTTCGTCCTGGAGGCCTTCCTGCGCTCTGAAGACCAGTACTAACGCTTCTGTTGCGGACGTCCTCACAGCCTCGCATGTAGTAAGAGTGGTTAGTGCTGAAATGCATGAGCGATCCTAGCATTCCAGTGAATTTACTTCATTTAATACACATGGAAACTAAATAGAGGGAGATTATGAATATTTTCACTCTGCAGAGAAGAACTGAATTTTGCACAGATTAGGCAATTTATGCAAGGCAAGTTTACCTACAACATCATATAAAATCATGGCATTTTATAATATCTCTATTTTCTTTCTTATCTAAATTCCAGACTTCATATCTTATTCAGCGATGTGTACATTGTCCTGTGTCATTAGTCCCTCATAGATATCCAGGTGTTGCTTACAGAATTAATGAAAAGTTAAGAAATTTGCTAGTTAGGTATTAAAAACTGTATTATTATCAAAATTCCAATATTCTCAGATGATTTAAAATAGTTCTTTATTGAAAACAGATCGAACTTTCAAATTGTTTTGTTTCTCAACATATTGTCCCATTTAACAATATTTATATATTTAACATTATAAATATTTATTGGTCTATGTATATATCTAAATAATTTTTTATTTATTAAAGTTCTGTATTTATGAATAGCAGATACAAAGTAATGTAAGGAATCCTGTACTAGAAATGAAGAAGTATGTGATTTGTTTTGATCCTTTTAAAATATGTGACCCTGGACAAGTGATTTCTCATTTCTAGAATTCAGTTTTGCAATCATAAAAATAGTGGATTTGGATAAATGATTTTTAAGATCAGTTTTGACTCACATATTTCATAGTTCTATGTGAAATAGCACCAGTTAGATTAAACCAAATTCTTAAAATGATGGAAATTATTGAACAATGTAAATAACTTTAATAAATAACTTTATCAAATAATATTATTTAAGAGCTAAGCACATGCATTTTAAGGCATTATATTTTTTAATAGTAAGAAACTTTCAATAATAACATTTGCAGTGAACATTCCTCTTTTGTTTTTAGGGAATTTGTGGCATGGTAGTATTATTAGAAAGCCTCCTACCTGCCTCAGTCTAAGTGTTTTCTGGCCTGGTGTGCAGATAGCAAGGCGCTGCCTGCTCCGATGACTGTGCGGATGTGCGGTGGTCCTGAACAGTGCCGTGTGCATTAGTCACTTTCCCATCACTGGGAAAAATTATATGACACCTGTGACTTCAAAGAGAAGAAATTGAATTGGCTCCTGATTTGTGGGAATTGGTCCATAGCTGATGGTGCCAAGGCAGAAATGGCGTGGAGGAAGGGGCATGGTGGAGTAAATTGCTCACATCATGGTGTTCAAGAAGGAGGTAGGGAGGGAAGGAAAGAACCAGAAGCCAGGGCAAGAATCACCCTCGCAGATCACTCTCCCAGGGACCTGCCATCTCTTCCAACCAGGCCTCACCTCCACCATGGGACTGTGGGAGGACACTTTAATTCTAAACCTTTGCACTGGGGAGGCCTCTCTGGGGCAAGGAACTCTTGGTGTTGTGAGCCAAGATGGTGAAATCCAAGACCAATTCAAGATGACTTCCAACCACATGTAGAGGTTAATTTTATGAGACAGAAAAAAGCTGCCATTCACTTATTCACTTGTCATCATTCATCATTCACTCATTGGTAATTTGCTTGTTCTGCAGACAGACAGAGACAGATACTCTAGAGGTGGCCATGATCTCATGCTCACTTTGAATAGTCTGTTTATGACTTTTAAAGTTTACTAATGGCTTCTGTCTTAGTATACGAACTAAAGACTGCTCTAGTATAGAAATCTCATTCATATATAATACAATTTTCATGTCTTTTAAATTATCATGCCGACTCACCCACCAACCCCTCCAAACATTCTAGCAGATCATCCTCATTTTTGTTTTATGAGTAACTATTTGCTTAAGAATCAACCTATATGGTACAAGCAGAAATAAATTCAGAAGACTTGGCTTTATTGTTTTTCATGGGTTTGGAGGACTTCAAACTTGTGGGGAATGGCAGGAGTTCTCTCTCCATAGTGAGGACATCTCAAGCAGACACTTTGGTTCTTTTGGTCAACAGTTCTGGTGCACTGAAAAAAAGAAAAAAGCAAACACCGAAGGCTTTAATATCTTCCTATCCAAAGCTTCTCCAGACACTGTGGGTCTGGCAATCCATCTGGTTACTATTCCTAGGTAACAAGCCATTCCCAAACCTAGTGACTTTAAACCGCAATAGTCATCAATCTGCCACTTGGGTAAGGCTGGATGGAGATGGCTCCTCTCTGCACCCAAGGGACAGAGGGGCATGTTGATGGGCACTGGATGGTCTCCTTCCAACAAGGCTCTTTCATGGGGCCGGAGGTAGGTGCTGGGCATTGGCTGGGAGTTCGGTGGGGCTGGGTTCCTCTCTGCATAGGGCTCTCTGCAGGCTGCTTGGACTTCCTTGTCTGTTCCAAAAGCAAGGGCGGGTCCCGAGAGCCCAAAGGTGAAAACACTCAGTGCTCAGGGTGCTGCTTCTGGCCTCCAGGATCAGCAAGCAGAGACGGAGGGAGGTAGCAGTGGGAAGCTGAATGGCTAGCCATGGAATAATCTACTGCTAG
The DNA here is from genome assembly GCA_004363535.1 of Dasyprocta punctata. Lineage (NCBI taxonomy): Eukaryota > Metazoa > Chordata > Mammalia > Rodentia > Dasyproctidae > Dasyprocta > Dasyprocta punctata. Next base: position 144,700 of record RJWM01001271.1, read on the forward strand.
CGTCTGCTGGGCAGGGGAGATGGCCAAATGTTGGCTCCTTCTGAGGCAACTCTGTGTTTTTAGGACACCCATCTTCCCTGGGGACCCTATGCACTGTCCCCTGAGCACAAGAGACCTCTTCCTCTGGTCTTCGGCTCATTTTCTGGTGGGGCAGTGTGCATGAGCTGTGGGGAGAACCCCACTCCAGTACTGAGTTAATCCCTTAGTCACATTCAGGCTGGCTCCTGGCAAAGCCAAGACTTTTCCACTGATACAGACGTTGTGTTCTCGAAGGAGTCCTACTTCCTTCTGTGCTGCAAGAGATTTTCTGTGTTTGAATTGTGACAAATTTCCAAATCATGGGAGACTCATGTTAAGTTTTCCAGGAAGTTCAGAAAGGCCCCTTTTGCCCCAAAAGGGTCTGAGGTCAATGGCAAGCAATTTCTTACTTTCTTTTTCTTTCTTCTCCTTAGGAGAAGGCAGGTAGCAAAACTTACTCCCAACACCTTGCTGCTTGGAAATTCTATTCACTGAACCATCTTCAGCTATCATATTTCTTTCTTTTATGCAATGTAGAGGTAGGAGGTTGGCTCAAGGGACAGCCTCAGTATTTCTGTGCCATAGGAACGAGTCCTGCATACAGAGTCAGCACCACACAGCAGCCAAGTACAGTCAGAGAGTGGGCAATTTTTTTTGTTCCCAGTGCTGGGAATTGAACAGCAATTCAACTGATGTTGAGATAATAACATCCTATGCTTACATCCCATAATATATATGTTTTAATGAAGTGTTACACATTCCTTGATCTTGGGTCATGTATTTCAGGAGCATACAGAAGAATGGTGCACCTGAAGCAAATTCAAGACTAGAGGAGGACTGAAAAGGTCATTTCCCAACTATAGTCTCGAGCTGGTCCACACGGTGGAGGTGAGTTTCCAGTTGGCAAGTTTACACCGCAGCACGCAAGTTCTTCTAACATCATTATGGTAGCTACAGTTCTGTGGCACTGTGTGGAGTCTGGAATAAAATTAGCCATTGTTTTAATGCAGTCAATAAAATAAGTCGGGCTCATTGTATTCACAAAGCAGGCATGTGTAACCAGCACATCTGGCAGAGACTGAAATGGAGGTGAATCCCCAAGGACAGAAATTCAATTTCCTTCTGACTCAGATTGAGGTAAATTCTACCCGCTACATTCCATAGACCAACGAGAAACTTCGAAAAAAAAATTAATTGGGAAAAGATCATAATGCTTTGAATTTAACAAGGCTCTAAGCCAGAAATAATATCCAGTTCACACCTGATCTTTGATATACAAAATATTTATTGAGGAAATGGTATTTAGGCTGCCTGCTAGGCAAGGAGAGTGTCTTACTCCCCTTCCCCTGGTCCCTGCTCTCAGGGAGCTTCTCTCTGTGGTAGAAGGCAGGGATTAGGAAGAAGACTGCAGCCAGCCAATGTCGACACCATCAGAACGTCAAATACTTGTGATACAAAAATATCTAGTGCAGTGCATGGTTACTCAAGGACACTCAATAAATACTTGCAAAATAAACAACCCAGTAGTAGAGATTGGACTGTGATATCCTAGGGCCCCAGAAAGGATCTGAAGGGTCAGAGTGGTGCTCTAGGTCTTTATCTTACCCAGGAACTGCTAAGCCATGTGGCCACCATGCGATGAGTGATGTTGTTTCACCTGCGTAAGATAGGTTTCACTCCTCCAGTGACTTTAAGAAAAAGGATTGAGTCACTGCCCTGGCAATGGAATAGATGGAGGACAAGAAGGAATAAATCAGGAGAAGAAAACCCCCAACTTGGGGCTGCTTTACACTCAGTCCTAGGAGCCCTGCAGGTTCACTCACCCTCTAATTTTCAGGTTCCTCTGCCAGCCACAGTTCATGCGCAGGAGTGGAGGTAGAGTTTGGCTTTGTTTATGTTTGATGTTGAGTTTTTAAATCAATCAGTACACAAGCGGTAGATTTGGCGAGGGTCTGCAAGTGAAATTGTTCTTTAAGTTTTAAAGAGGTCCAGAGGTAGTCTGATTTAAGTTTACTGTGAGAAGTTTTTCCTAAATAAAATTAAGGCTCTGGGAAGGGGAATTTGTGCAACCGAGAACTGAAAAAGAAGCAGAGGATATTTTATTTACAGGATCGACACCCTCTGCTTACTGGATGTATCACCTGAAATGTTCTAGAAACGAGGGAGAAAGAATTCAGTGCAAAATGAGTAGTAAAACTCCTGGCTGCGGCTGCATCATCGTCGTCGTGTACTGAAGATCACTTCTGCCCCCGGCTTCTGCCGTGAACCTTACCACTGAGGTTTTTCCCCTAAATGTCTGTCCCAAACTTTAGTTACCCAACGGGTAGAAGGCTTTTAAATGTCAAAACCTGAGGGGAAATCCTTGCATTGGAACTTTTTTTCTGAAAAATATATCAATTTTCTTTGAAAAAGAAAATCTTCACTTTAATAGGACCATTTCGGAGGATCACTAGTTTGCAGGGGCACAGTTTTGCACCCCTGCTGTAAGAGCTTGTTTTCCTGGTATTTCTGGATTAGAGAAATCGGGGGGTGGGGTGGTAAACTCAGGTGGGAGACTGTCTCCTGCCCTCAGAAAAACTCTCCAGTCTTCCCGGTCATGCAGGTTCTGATCTATGTTTAAATACTGCTCTAATTTGTGTGTGTATGTTAAAAGCAGTTCTGTTCAACACAGGCCTGAAAGGCTGGACTATTCTTTATTCATGTGTTGGTGTTTGTTTGAATTTGTGTATTCAAGCCCACATCCCTGTGGTATATTTTAGGTTATAAGTTCTTAAAGGACAGGAATTGTTGCTCTCCGATTGACTTTGTATATCTTCCAGCATGGCTCTATGTATATACAAAAGCTTAATGCATTCAATCTGTTGAAAAATTACCGGGCCTGGGATTCTTCAAGGGTAAAATTGTTTTCTATGATACTTTCATTTAAACATGGAATTCATCCAGACTGATTCCTGCACAAAGCTGTCCTCGTGTAAGGTGACATAGGAAGTGGATGCCCTCATTCAAACAGCATCTAGGAGCAGAGAGGGAGATAATTCACACGTAACGTGCAAGTCACTGCCCAGCACAGCTCCCCTCAGCCATTGCTCTCAAGACGGCACGTGAAGGGCCTCAGCCCTTGGCATTGGCTTGAGTTTGAATCCCTATTTTGCAATATACTGTCCTGGGTGATTGAGAATTTAACTCCCCTAAAACTCTGCTTCTCACAGTGCCACTCCAAATCATAAATGAAAGTCTTTATCAAGTTAACCAATGAAAAGCCTGAGGACAGAGGGTGATGTGACTGACCTGGCCTCAGGTTGTCCCTGCCTCTGCCAGTCCACGCCAGATGTGGCCCCAGGCACACAACCGGCAGCTGGGAGCAGAGCTGGGAGCCTCAAGGGAAGACTCGGCTCAGAGGGACCCTGGAAGGGTCTGCCACTCACTATGCGACAGTTTCTGTGTTTGAAAGGATTTGTCTGAATGAAACTAGTTCTTTCCCACTGCCTCCTGTGGTTCCAATCTGTTTAAGAAACTTCAGATGAAGGAGAGGCTTGAATAGTTACCTAGCTGGACCATTTGGGTTTTCAACTCTAGACGAAATTCATTTAGGAGAGTACACAGAATCTTCTACAGGGTTATATATTTTACTAATGATAAAATGTCATCGAAGCAGCCCAATCCAAATGGTCATGAATTTTTATATTTAAAAATATGATACTTGCCAATGGGTCCATGCTGCTTTCGTTTCTCTAGATAGCCTTTCCTTTTTGAAACTTGCACGCTTTGTGACTCTATGGCAATTCACCCATTATTTTATTTTCAAATGTAAGTCTGACATTCAGATGGCACTCTTCATTGTGTTAAGTAAATATACTTCTATCTCTGCTTTTCTAAGAATTTTATCCAGGAATAAATGTTGAATTTTACTTACATGGAGACAATCTCTCCAAATATATCATTTCATTTCCTTCCATCCTTAACTTTTTTCCTTTTCTATTGTCCTTTGTTGCACATTTATGTGAATTTATATTTTCTTTATTCACCTAAATTAAAATATATTCTAATTTAAAATATGTATTTTGTGTCTCCTTTTGCCGGAAAATCAGATTTTAGATTTATTGATTACTTGTACTCCTTCTGTTTTCAGTGTTATCAAATTTGTCATAACTACTAACATATTCTTTCTTACTGATTTTCAGTTTTATGGCTTGAAAATTAAATGATTAATTCATATTCTTATTCATATAAACTCAATTGCATAAAATTTAAAATGTGGCATTTTATTTCTTTTTGTTATGTTTTTAATTAGTCTTTATTATTTGGATTCAGAATTTAATAAAACACTATATAGGCAGATATTCACAAATTTTCATTGTTATACATGACAATAGTCCATGTGGCATATTTCATAGATTACACAAGAAAAGGGAAATAAAACTAAAGCCGGTATGTAAATCTGGGTAAATAGAGGTACTTAGTTAATAATGGTAACACAGTAGATTAGGGATTAGAATAGTGCTATTTGTAACAAAAAGAAGATAAACTCATAGGTTGAAAAAGGTGAGAAGTATACATGTATAGTGGATTTATTATTAGTCAGAGTTTGGTCAAGAGACAGAATTTATATAGAACACTGAACAAAGAAAATTTAACAGAAAAACCAATAATTATCACTTGGGATCAGCAGTTGGTTAGCGTGATTTAAAGAAAATTCTAAGAAATATGGAGACCATAGATTAAAGGGGTCATCACTAGCTCAGTGGCAGAGCTCCAGTGGGGGGAGTGCCCCCCACTACCCTGCAGCCCATTCAGGGCTGGGCTTTCCTTGTTGGGGACATCAGAGTCATGACTCACAGAACAGCAGCGAGGTCGCTGATGCTACACTGGTGGGACTTGCTAGAAGTCTTATCACTGAGAATTTGAGGCAAGCTATTCATGAGGCAGAGTCTCCCTGAAATCATGCTCAATACTGCCCACATAGTGATCTCTGACTGCGGCATCCTGCAAGAATTAGGACCTAAAACAGTTACTCAGGCTGCAAAATCTGAAGTAAACAGAACCGGGAAAGCAAAAAACAAAAACCCACCTTCCTCCTGCAATGCGTATCTGTGCCTTGTATGGACAAATTTCAACATCAGGTCAGGCAGGAAGAACATAGAGGTCTAGTCCAATTTCTCAATGAAGAGTGTATTTGGAGCACTGATAGATGTAGCAATAGAACACAAAATTTAAAGACATAAATTTAGAATTAAAGTGGAAAACCAAGGTGAAGTCATAACCCCATAGAGTTGTGACCTTCTTAGTACAACTACCTAAGTGTTCAAGAAGTAAGATTATCTACTACTGGGCCTCATATATAAAATCTAATATATTCATCCAGTGTCTACATTTTTTACTTCTGATGCTGTTTTCTGGTAAAGGAACCAGGACTCTGGAGAAAATAGCTGGCTCTGTGCTTTGTGGTAGAAGAGGCTTGCAGTGTCTTAATTTTACCAGAAAGCAAAACAATTTTTTAAATGTTTGGAAAGATAAAGAAGTCAGCTTAATTTGTTTTCCTCTAACCAAGTGGCATAATGTCAGATTTAAACGTTTTGTGAAAGTCCATGAATACCGTGTTGTTCAAGTAATGCATATAATGTGATTTATGCATTCAGAGATTGTTTCGTTTTTATCTATTAGGAACTATGTGAACACTCTACGTAATTCTGGTTAATGAAAACCAGACAACATAAGTTTAGTTGAAGTCTATGCAAGGCTATGAAACCCTATCGTTCTAACGAGGCGCTCACATGAATGGTCTTACCGTGCACCTTGTGAGAGGAGTGGGAGTGGACGGAAAGTGTTTGAGGGCACCGCATTTATGCCTGTTGTATCAGCTTGCGTGGAAAAGCTGGCTTAACCTCTACATTAAAGAAACTTCGGTCTTTTATCGTTTTGTCATCATTTGGAATGCACGTTTTTAATTCTATGATTTTTTTCTTTTTAATAAGCACATATTGAAACACTCAATTATTGGTAAAATGCTAAACAATATTGACTCACTTTTGTCCTAATATGATATTCCACTCCTTCTATCACCTCATTCCTGAGTTTATTTTGATAATATATACATTTTTTGAAACAATAATTTTTACCACTTTTTTCTTAAATTATCAATATAATGAGGTTTAGTGAAAATTGACAATCTTTTTCTCATTGGTGAGTTAATAGTTTTGTTACGTGACTTTTAAAATATACTTTTTCAAAGTATTCTGAAATGTCGTGACACGGTTTACTCAGTTGAACCCTTGCACATACATTTATGCCCCTCTATTAAATCTTGGCATGCATCACAAAACCGTATCCCAGGACCTGTGGTCATTATGTTCTTTTGTGTTTTCTTTAATGTCTGTTTCTGTTTTTGCTTTGCTTCCTCAGCCCCCAAACTTATTATGTCATAGAAGTCTGATTTGGTTTCTTTTCTAAATCAGTTTAACCACAAGAATTTTTTACTTTGTGGGTGAAATTTTAAAATATAGCAAGATGTACCTATGTTTTTTCCACTATTTATTTAATTCTTTCACTCTTTAGATTAATGCTGATTTAGTGTGGCCCTGTCTAAAACAGATGACATGCTGGACAGCCTCTTCTCTGTAAAATTCTATTTGTTGACTATGTTTAAAAATGAGCAAAGGTGAATGCTGAGGATTCTAAAAGAATGATAGAAATATTATCATAGGACAGATTCAAAATGTCAAATACTTGGGAAAAAGAGAAAATAAGACTCAGTAGTTCCAAAGGTTTTAAACAAAAGGCACTTAAGAGAATGGAAAAACAGAATGACTAAGGAAATAATAGAAGAAAACTTTTCAGAGCAGAATAAAAATACATCATTATGATTTTAGAGCAGAATCAAAATAAGAACTAAAACAACAACAGCTAAAACAAAAATAAATTGAAAATAAAAATTCACATCAAGACTAAAATCTGACATCAAGAAATATCTCAGGATGTGGTAATGTTTGCCTGTGTTCCTAGCACTTTGAATTGCTAAGGCAAGAGGGTGGCACATTTTAGTCCTACCAGGCAACTTAGCAAGACTCTGTTTCAAAATAAAAAGTTTTTAAAAAGGGCAGGGATTATCTCAGTGAGAAAGCACCCCGGGTTCAATTCCCTTAGTACCACACACACACATACACACACACATACACAGAAAGAAAGAGCTTAAGGAAAATTTCTTAAAGAATAAAAACATAATTTTTTCAGAGGGTAAGTAGACAGTTAATAAGAAATAAGAGAAAAGCAATTAACATTTTACTTATTGTGAAATGATTAAATACAATAGAAATATCCTCAAAACTGTCCGGGAAGATGTGTATAAAACTCAAGTTCTATGTCTTACGAAAATAGAAACCACACCTGAAAAACTGGCCAGTAGTATTCTCCTATCACAAAATAGTTTAAGTTGTTTGGTAACTGAAACACAACCTAAAGGACAGAACTTCTTTCTGTTTCCTGTTGTGTCATCCACAGAGAGGGTTGATTTGTAGACTGGAAGATACTTGAAAGATGGATTATCATCTAATTAGTATAATCAGAGTGAAAAAGACAGTGCCTCTGTGTGTATGTGTAATGTGTTTAAAACTTTTAACCAGCAAAAAAACAAAAATTTTTTTAGCCAGTGAAGAAAATATTTTGCAATATGCCCCAAATAGATTTAGCCTCATTAGATACAAAAAAAATCATGTGATCATGATTAAGCCTACCATGATGAAAAGATTTTCACAACTGACAGACCAACAATAAACTGTTTGTGTAGGATCTGCCTATCCAGAAGCATGTGAAAGGAATGAATACTTAAACGAGAGCAGGGTACTTATGGAAAAGGTGAGAAGGGTGGATTGAGAATGTTGACAGTATAGTAAATATTTAGGCAACTAAAGAAATAAGTAAGGGTCCAATAAAAACTCTTGAGTTAGCACAAAGTAATAATAAATAGTAAGAAGGCATAAAAAATTGAAAAAGTAGTATGATGTCAAGAATAACTAACATATCAAGATTATAGTAATTGTAAATGGATCAAATACAATTTTAATGCATATTTATTTTGGATAAAAAAAGAATACATGCACATTCAATGTGGAAGAGACCTAAGAGAAAATGACATTGTGTATCAATATACAGCTCACTTAAAAACAGAAAAGAATTAAGTGGCACCAAAAGCTTGAAAACGGGAGTGCTGGCGAAAAGAACCTGGATATCACTATATAAATAAGATTATAAATGGCATAACCACCAATAAGATAGCAATGAAACAAATACTTTCAACCAGCGAATGATGTAGCATTCAATGTCTAGGAAAAAAAAATGTCAGAAATGCCAGGAGACATGTAGGATTTCAAACTGGAGACTTTTGCATGGTTCTCTGAGTATTCAAAAGGTCAAGTTTACAAACAGAAGCAAAGATTTAAAACTTAACTAACAAATAAATAGAAATAAGCATGCATAAATCTTGTGTACATGTTTTTACAGTGTGTATAAAAACACATAAAAGCTGTCTTTGGGTGCATGGCTCATTACTATGAGCCAGGCACCATCCTAAACACAAGCCTGTCCTCTTTGCCATTCTGCTAGGCCACAAAGAAATGTTGAATAAATTCTCCAAAGCAGAAGTAAGACTGAGCATGACTTCTGACCACAGTGCAATAAAAGTAGGAATTAGGAACAAAGGGAAGTAAAAAAAAATCAATCAATTGTAATGTTTTAAAACACCCAATAAATAGTTATTGCATTAGAGGAAATAAAAATTCAAATAAAGTATTTTGAAACGAAGCAGGATGAGAGCATTACAAATAAAGATCCCTGTGGCCAAGCCAAAATGGCTGTTGAGAGAAGAATATTACGACTTTAAATTAATTTATTAAGAGAAATAAAGACTCAATGAATCAAATATCTAAATCAAGAAGCTGGAAAAAGAATAAAAAGTAAACAAAATGAAAACAGAAGGAAGTTAATGAAGATAAAAGCCAAAATTAATAAAGTAGAATGAAAACCACCAGACTGAAAAACAGTAGACTTGATTAATAAGACTAAAAGCTGGTTCTCAGAAAAGAATAAAACAGAATAACCTTTGGCAAGTTTTATTAAGAAAAACAGACTGTATAAACAATGTTATAATAAAGAAATAGAGCAGAACTACAAATATAGAATAGGTTTTTTAAATAAAATCCATTTTCCATGAAAATTACCAAGAAATGCAAAAACATGAAGAAATCTAGATTGTATTAATATTCATAAGAGAAATTAAAAAACTGTGCAGAGAGCTGTCCCCACTCAGGCAACACAGACTAGAATTGAAGGATAACTCAGACTTCCCCATGCTGTGAGCTCTATAGTTTCTGCACAGAGGTGGGAAAGGCCTCTCTGCTCACCAGACATGCCAAAGTTATTGAGAGAATTAAATTTGATCACAAATACAGAAAATACAGATCCATTTCACTTATGAGTAAAGTGACAAGTTCTAAAAGAAGAAAACTGAAAAACCTAAAACCAGAAGTGTTATGTAACAAATGCAGTTAACCATCTGTGGTGAAAAAGAAAACTATCACATGGTCAACTTGAAAGACCTAGCAGGTTATTCCTAAAAGTAGTCTAAGAATAGAAGAAAACTCTCTTAACTTGGTAATGAATATTTGTTGAAATTATTTCATTCATAGGATGAGAATACTGGGGTCTAATTACAGAAGATTTTGCTTTCATTTAATGAAGGGGGCAGTTGCAAATGTAGCAGGCAAACCATGTACAAGTACGCTACTATTCTAAGAGCTTACGCATGTTATCTAATTTACTCTTCTTGATACTACTGTGGTAGCTGTTATTGCCAATATTACTTATTGTGAGTTGCAGCATCCCAAACTCCTGGGCTTGAGAACAACAGAGGATAAAATAAGAGACAATGTAATACGGTTTGGGCATCCAAGAAGGTCAGAACTCTCTTGGAGCTAAGACACAGACATCTTTATCTTATATTTACTGGCTTTTCAACAAATTCAGGGGACATGCAGGGAATTGCTGAGGCAAAGGTGGGAAACTGAGCAGGACCTTGTGAAGTTAGAACAAAGACATTCTAGGCAGTAACTCTTGCTAATTAAGAGTGTTAACAGCCTTATCTCTTAGGATGGCAGTTATTGCCCTGGGATAGGAGTGAGGGCCAAGTGTCCCCAGCTGTGGTCTTATCTTGTCTTCAGAGGCTGTGAATATGAGCTTTCCCCACACAGGCAGAGGGCACTGTGGTCAGCAATTTAGCACTTACACAGCCCAGTTCCCAACAATTATTGAACAACAGTATTACAAATCTGGTAACTAAAGCTACTGAAGCCTTTTGTTTATTTGTGAACCCTTGATCTCTCAGGCAACTCAGTGAGGTAAGAAAAATGATTTGAATGATATTTAAATCCCAGTTTTTGTCACAGATAAAATGAGCACTCAGTGGGAACACTGAAGAGTCAACTGAAAGTATTACATAAAGAAAATTCAGTAATGTATCCCCAGTTCACAGTTGGGATGTTTTTCACATTTTCGAAACCAGTAGGAAAAAGCAATAGGAAAAATCATTTTAAAATAATATCTAGGGATAAACATAAGAAGAATCATGAAAGTCTTCAATGGTGAGAATTGCAGAAGTGCGTGGAAGGATACGGACGAAACCGTCGGTAACAGGCCAGACTCAGAAAGACAGGGCACAGAGGCGATCAACTGTGAAAGCGTGTCATCGTCCTCAGAGGAGTCTGTGACCAGGTTCCGGCTCCATGCGATACTTACTCAGCTCTCAGTATGAGTTCTAAAATGTGAATCTGAGAAGCTGATCTTCGTATTTATCGGGGAAAGAAAATGCATCTGTATGAAATTAGCAAAGAAGGGGGAAAAGTCTCCCTAAAATAAGTTAATTTCTCACCTAGATTAAGGATTAAATGTGATCAAAAACAAACATGTAAATTGGTAGATCCTTCTTAACTACAGACCCAGGAAAATATTTTTATTTTTATTTTTATTTTGTCTTTTTGAGACAGGGTTTCACTATGCATTTCAGGCTGGCCTTGAACTCACTTTATACCCCAGGTTGACCTCGACCTCACAGCAATTCTCCTGCCTTCGCCTCCCTAGCACATCACCATGCCTGGCTTTATGTTTTGACTTCTTAATCAAGTAAGACTTGTATTTGCTCTGATTTCACCAAACTTTCCAGTTCACACAGATTAGATTCCCTCTCTCTCTCTCTCTCTTTCTCTCTCTCTCTCTCTCCTTACTTTTCCTCCTCCACTTTTGAGAACAGCTAACCTTTTCATTCCAAATCCAGGTTCAATTTTGTGCAATATCAATTTTACTTTTATTTCTTGTAATGCAGATATTAGTTGTATTATTTCACTTTGAATTATCTTAAGCTCTTTGTTACCTTTAGATGTTATTTCAAAAGTAGTATAGTTTGATTAAAGCTTCTATCTTCTTGACTGTTGCCAGAACATGAAAAACATACTAAATTTGAGTTTGTAGATAAACTTTATCTAACTACGCTTTTCTCTGGTGATTGGTCACAGCTTTCTACTTTGTTTTATGTTTTAGAGTCTCTCATTTGTGCGTGAGCGCGTGTGGCTGTTTCCATTGCTCTTCTGCTATTTCCTCACCCGTGAAAGAGAACAGCGCAGCCCTCCTGGCTGGGACGGAGCCTCGCTTGGTCTCGTTGCAGGCCACCAGCTGCCCGCGCTCGGCGTGGTGTCCAGTGCGCGCCCTGCTCTCCCTGACCAGGCTTCCTGCAGGATGCTCCGGGTGCTTCACTCCCGCGCACCTTGGCGCTCCCTCTCTGCTCCGTGGGGCTGAAAGGCGAGGGCACCAGAGTTCCACGGTGCTTCCCTCTCTCGATCTACGCTTGCCCTTTTGAAGGATTGAATTTATCTCTCCGAATGAAATCCTCTATCCCAGGCCAACTTTTATCTTCACAGTGAATATAGAAAGAGCAACACTGAGGCCTGGAAGCTGAGATGTCCTGGGACCCTCGGAAATGGAGGGCAGGGTGCTGTCCCTCGCCCTGCTTGCCCACGGTCCCCGGCAGGTGCAGGCCGTTCGGGGGGACAGACGGCCACCCTCCTGCCTCCGAGCCTCGTGCACAGCCGAGGGGGCGGGGGTCCGAGGCGATGACTGTCTCCCGCGAAGCTCATTGCGCTGGTAAACGCTTGTAATTTTTCAGACTTTCATCAGTATTTCAATAGGAGGACGAGAAGAGGTGAAACAGAGCAGTTTTCTCAAACTCGGCTTATTGTTTTTATTTTTGAATCGGTTTGTGCTATTTTTCAAACTTTAAAAGGATTTATATTTGTATTACAGCATTTGGAAAATGCAGGAAAGTAGAGTAACATTGAGATGATGCTTTACAGGCATCCAATGAAAACTGCTATGAATGTTTTTATTCATCTTCTTTGTTTTTCTAGATGTCTTCCTGGTGCGAATCACATTATATAAATAATTTGCATACTACATAGTTTTTTACTAACCATTACACACATGTTTAACCTTGGCATAAGTGATTCATCAACATCACTTTAAAATGTTTTTGTTTGTTTGTTTGTTTGTTGCCATTGAGAATCAAATCCAGGGCCTCATGCACATGATAGGCAAGCACTTAACTGAGCGACGTTCTCAGCCTGAATAAATCAGTGGATTTTTGTAGGGTTTCATGAGTGAAGTATGTTCACAGCTCTATCCCAGGGACCAGCATGATACCTGTGAAATAAAAGAGAATAAATTAGTATTTGTTGGGAAAATTAATTGCATATTGTTTCTTCATTCAGTTATTTACCAATTGTTAAACATTTACATATTTTTCCTAGTACTAATCATTTTTCGTTGAACAAAGCTAGGTAAAGCAGTTTATTTCTCAATTTCGATTGTGCTTCTTGATATAAATTTCCAGAAGTGTAAATATTTATGGAATAGCACAAACATTGTTAAGGGTCTCAGTATAGGCATAAAGTATTTAAAAACATTTATTTCAGTACTATTATGGTTTTCCTTGTCCTCAATTGTGTCTCCTGATTAATCACTGTGATTTTTGAAAATATTGTGGATCATATTATCTGATAATGCTAGTTACTGCTAATGTTAAAATAACTTACAAAGCTACTTTCTAAAAAGTTAATGCACACAAGTATTCTTTACTTGTCAGTTAAAATAATCAAACTTTGGCTCTCAAAATTGAAATTAAATAAATGTTTTATTCTTGGCTACAAGAAGATAATTTAATTTTTAGCTATAAGAATCTTTTATTTTTGATTATAAGAAGACAATTTTCAAACATCTTCACATTAAGTACCCAAAATGTTTATTTGCTTTCACAGAATGTTCTAATATAGCATTTAATTCTGGTAAAGACTAACTAGGAACATAGTTACTTCCACTTTTAGAATTCTCAACATTCCATTAGAATTCTCAACATACTAAAAGAAACACATGGGGAAATACCTGTAAATTTTATACAGGTAAGTGAACATTAATTTGGTTTTTACCATTACAAAATTGTGTCTTACTATATGCTACTGGATGCATAAATGTACACATAAATCTACAGTATTCTTTTTCACTATGTGAGCTGCAATTGCTGGGCTGTTGGTGAAAGGGTTTGTTGATGTGAGCTCAAAGTAATCATTTAAATCTGTAAGCCAGTCAGAACCATAAAAAAATAAAATCAAACCAGTCACTATCTGAGGAGAGAATTTCTTTTTTGCATTTGCAGATGATATTTATGAATATCATTGGTGTATCAGATATTTGGATTGTTTTTCTAGCACTCAGTGATAGATTTGTGGTCTTGCTCATTCATAAAACATTTGACTAGAGTTAGGGACTCAGTTTGTGGCCACTGAACAGAAAGAATCCACGAACCCTCAGATGTATTAGATCCAGCATTTTGATGTCAATTAATGCAGTGCCCTGGCCAGCAGAATACTTCAAAAAAAAAAAAAATCAGTGGCTTGTACGTTTTTCAGATGAAGCTTTGGTGTAATAGAGTTCTACATCTTAGTAGATAAAGTCCTTTGAAGTTTCTCTGCTGATATATTTGCTCGAAGAGACAAATCCCCATGACTCAATTCTGCTAGGAAATGTGCTCATGCTATGATGTTAGGTAGCATAGGATTCTATAGTTCTCAGGAGATAATTCAGGGGAAAATCAATCTCTCCCTCTCTCTGTGTCTCTCTCTGTGTCTCTTTGTCTCTCTCTGTCTCCCAGACCCCTCCCCATCCTACCACCTCTATTTCTCTCTCCAAAGCATAGTACGAGCCCACACCAGCTTCGAGAATTCACTTCCAGACCCCGCTATGGAAGTGAGGCTCCCCTGGCTGAGCCCAGTGGGCTGTGACTCTTCGCTCTGAGACGAGTCTCCCACTGGTGCTCTCCTAGCAAGACCAACTCGCTCAGGCTATGTGGTTTGCAAGGCAGGAAGCTTCTTGGCAGGGGCTGCATCGATCTCTGGGAGCACAGTGCTCTGCTGTGCCAAGCTAATCAAAGGAAAGGGTTGGCACTTGTGCTGTCGTGTGTAAGAGGCACCAGCCTGATTGGTTTCAGGTTTTTGAATTAGTAAAACTCTGTACTGGGGTAAGCAGGTTACAATAAATCTCTTTAAAGAGTTTTTCACAATTTTTAATTTGTTTAACAAAACATTAAAACAGTTTTCACAATAATGTCAATTTATATTTATTTGTCTTTGAGGAGATTTTTCAATGATATAAGAAGGAGGATTCTGTTTTTGTCCCTAATGAGAGGGTATCTGCCTGTCTTGATGGTGCTACAGCTGTTGTCGATGACAGACTCTCTGGAGTTTGCACGTGCATCACTACATGACCAACCTTTATTCACTCCTTATTTTCCATGTAGAGAGCGGTGTAGGAATTGCTAAGTTCTATAAGAGCTGTGGGAACAAAGAATTTTCAAAATAAGTCTCATAAAGATTTGGACAAAGGCACTAAAATAACTAGGAAGTCCTAAGCGGAAATGGAAATGACAATGAAGTATTTTTGATTTTTGTTTGAAGGTGAAACATAAATAGTGTTAGGCTAAACCGAGGTACAACTGAGATCACTGAGGCAGGCAAAGTTCAAGCAATGTGAGAGGACTTTATTACCAACCGGGTGCGATGGCGCCAAGGATGAAAAGACCGTTGGCCCTGAGCAAGGGGCGAGGGCGTGTTTGTATAGGGGAGTTTAGGTAGGAGAGGGAGGTGTTGCTAATGGGTCTGAGTAGGGGGTCTAAGGCTAGGTGATAGGGCAGTGTTGGGTATAGGGGTGCTGGCGGGCACAGCGTGGCTTTTGTGGTTTTTCATGGTTGAGCTGTGTGGGGACAGCTGGCAACTTCCTGTTGAACTCCATGCACCCCAAGGTGTGAATAACAGATCTCTCTGGGTGAGTTTTTTCTCTCCTAGTTGGTTGGGGATCTAGTTCAGAGACCTGACAAATAGTTCTGGGTTTTCAATTTTAATCTATTTAAGTCCATCAAAGTTTTTCTCATCTTTTCTTTTTTTTTTTTCTTTCAGTACCTGGGATCAAACTCACAACCTTGCACCTGCCAGGCAGGCACTTAAGCCACTGAGTCAAACTCCTGGCCCTATTTTTTTTGAGGCAGGGTCACACTATGCAGGTCAGGCTAGTCTTGCTCACGTTATAGCCCAAGCGGGCCTTGAACTCACAATGCTCCGCCTACCTCAGCCTCCTAAGTGCTGGGATTAAAGGCGTGCGCCACCACACCCAGCTTTCTCATCTGTTCTATTCACCTGTATTTGTCACCTAATGTTGCATAAGAAAATATTCCCAAATCTAGTGGCTTCCAAAAAGCCCATTTATTAACCTCCAATTTCTCTGGGCCTGGAACCCAGGCACTCTTGGAGGGGTCCTCTGGCTCACAAAGCTGCATCAGGGTGTGGGCTCAGCACAAAGGTCAGGGCAGCACGTGAGAAGAATCCGAGGATAGGTTGCCATCAGGACAATGGTACTGTCATTTATAACCTAAGATCAGAAGCAGCAACCATCACCTTGGCATATTTTAATGGCAGGTTTGAGGTGTTGTTTCCAGCCGACATACTCAAGATGGGTGGTGGCAATTTACCCAGGGCAGGATGGGCAGGTCTTTGCGGCCAGCTTAGGTCCCAAGCAGGCCATCTGATGAGTTCCTGTTTCATCTACCTCTCTAAAGAAGGTTCCTGCAACAGCTACAGTATGGCCCTGGGTTTTTGAGTGTGTAGATAGCTTGAGTTTCGATTTTATCTTCCGCATACATTTTAAAACTGCAAGCATCACGTATGAAGCACTTGAAATATAAGCTTGCAGACTAGAAGACAGGCACTCATGCTGTGTACTTGACACCATATCCTATTCTTTTATCCTAGAGCCAGGTACAGAGAACTCGAAGCCAACCCAGTAATTAGTATCATATCCCTCAGGACAACGAATGTGATGGCTAAATGATTAGTTATTAGTCAGCTTTTCTGTTGCTGAGACACAGTATCTATTAGCCACAAATTTTAAAAGGACAGCTTTAATTTGGCTTATGATTTGGAGGATTCAGTCCATAGTTGGCTAATTCCAAGGCAGGTACATCATGGTGGAAGGGCCTGGCAGTGCAAAGATGCTGAGGTCATAGTGGATGGGAAGCAGAGCAGGGTACAGAGCTGGAGAAGAAGAGGTGAAGCACTGGATATCATCCCCAAAGTCGTGCCTCCATGGCCTATCCGGACACACCCAGGAGCATGCCTCACTAATCTACTAGACGTTCTGTAATCCAGTGAAGCTGAAATATCAGGATTAACAGTTACAACTCATGAATGGCTTCAAATGCCTTATGGTATACACGTGTGATACTAACTCTAACTCATCCCCTGGCCCTTGTTCCAAGGCTGAGTGATGAAAGGAGGGCCTTGGTCACCTCCCAGCCTCAGGCTCTGTGTCAGGAACTGTGCTCTGATGGAACTGTCACACACATCCTAGGAGGTGAGCATTGCTTTATTTTACACACCTTGAATGCAAACTTTTAAGAAGTTAGGAACTTGGCTGAGGTTAAGAGCTCCAGGATGTGGGAGCGGAAGTTCAGGCAAGACACACGGAAGGCCCTCCAAGGTCCCCACCCTTCCTTGTGGAGAGCCAGCACCCGGCCACCACCCAAAGATGGCGCCTGCTTCCTGCTGCGGCTGATAAACATGCGGCTGCTATCCTGCCAAATATGCCCTTATTAGGTAGACGGCGGGAATGGAGATGTCACCTGACGAGATGGACCAATGAGATTATGCCCAGTAGCTCTATAGAGTATATAAGACATTGCTGCCCCTTGCTCGGAGCCATTTTTGCTGTACCCAGAAGAAAATAAAGTGCTGCTTCCACCGCGTCTGAGTTGTGTGGTTCTTGCTGGTCAAGACGCCCAC
>RJWM01001272.1:0-100668 GCA_004363535.1 Dasyprocta punctata
TTTTGGTTCAATCCTACTACATCTGTTGGAATGGTCAGCTAATTTGAAGATAGCAAGGTATGTTATAGTAGCTATTGTACTCATATTATTGGTCTTCGAAGTTCTGTACCACTCCTACTGCTTTGTTTTGATTGACTTCATTTGTTACATTCTGTTATATTTTACTATCTTTAAAATAAAAAAAATAAAATAAAATAAAAAAAACGTATGTTGGAGGAAAGCCTATTCAACAAGTGGTGCTGGGAAAACTCATTATCTGTGTGCAGAAGACTGAAACTGGAACCTTATCTCCTACTATACACTAAATTAAGATTAAAATGAATCAAAGATCTACAATAAATTAAGATTAAAATGAATCAAAGGTCTAAACCTTAAAGCAGGAATATTAAAACCACTAGAAGATAAAATAGGTAAAAAATTGAAGACATAGGTGTAGGAAAGGATTTTCTAAACAAAACCTCAATTGCACAAGAAGTAACAGCAAGAATCAACAAATGAGATTATATTAGACTAAAAAGCTTCTGAACAGCAAAAGAATCAATCAGTAGAGTGAAGATATAACCTACAGCCTGAGATAAAATTTTTGCCAGCTACTCCTCAGACAGAAGACTAATATCCAGAATATACAAAAAAACTTAGGGCTGGGAGTTTGGCTCAGTGCCTTAAGCGCCTGCCCTGGCAGGCGCGAGGTTGTGAGTTCAATCCCTGGTGCTGCAAAAAAAAACCAAAAAACAAAAAACAATTTAGGGCTGGGGAGTTTGGCTCAGCGGCTTAAGCGCCTGCCCTGGCAAGCGCAAGGTTGTGAGTTCAATCCCCAGTGCCGCAAAAAAAAAAAAAAAAAAAAAAAAAAAAACCTCAAAAAAATTAAACCACCTAAAATTAAAAACTCAAGTCAAGAAATGGGAAAGAGAAATGAACATGAAGAAATCACATAGGAACAAATACAAATGGTCAACAAATATATGAAAAAATGCTCAACATCTCTGGCCATTAGAGAAATGCAAATTAAAATAATGCGAAGGTTCTATCTTATTCGAGAAAGAACTGCAATCATTAAGAAATCAAACAACAAATGCTGGCAAGGCTATAATGAAAAAGGAACCCTCCTGCCTTCATTGTTGGTAGGAAAGTAAACTAGTACAACCATTATGGATATCAGTATGGAGATGCCTCAAAGAACTAAAATTAGAAATTCCATATGACCCAGCAGTTTTCCCAAAACAGCTTAAGATGTCATACAATAGGATACATGCATACCAACAGCTTAAGATGTCATACAACAGGATACAGTACAATTCATAACTGCTGTAAAAAATCCTGAAAATAATCTGTATATCCAATAGATGACTAAGTAAAGAAAATATGCTCTCTCTCTCTCTCTCTCTCTCTCTCTATATATATATATATATATATATATATATATATATATATATATACAATGAAATACTACTCAGCTATAAAAAAAATGACAAATTTGAGACATTTGTAGGAAATGGATGGACCTGGAAAATACGATGTTGAGTGAAATAAACCAGACACGCAAACTTAAATACTGTGATACCTCTTATTTGAGTGAGACAAAGTACAAACAAAGAAAATAATAAAGCATAGATATACGGGAATAAAGGGATGGATCTCTTACAATAGAGAAGCAGTGCAAGGGAATAAGCATGAGAGGTGAGGAGGAGGGGAAGGGGAAATAAGTGGAATAGATAGGCCATATACAAGAACCTAATAGCCTCAATTAATATAAACATATGCCATAACATGAGCTAAGATGAATAATATCAAAAAGAATGAAAAATGGGATAGGGAAACTGGAGGAGAAGAGAGGGACAGAGAGGGAGGGAAGGGGATGAAAAACAAAAAAGAAACAAGCTGTGTTATGTACATGTAAACATTCTCCAAGATGATTGTAAACTGCATGAACTGCAAACATGTATAATAAAATAAAAATTTAAAAACTTGTAAAAAGAAAAAGAAAAAGAAAAGGCATCCCTTTCTCCAGCAAACTATGTATGCTGGAGTATTCAGCTTGACATGGAAAGCCAGAACTGGGTTCAGCTCCCAGATGAACCCTTCCTGGGCAAAAGCATGCACTGTACAACTGTTCCAGAAAAACCTGTACATACTATTTTTCTAATCATTCTTTTTTCTAAAATTGCAATACAATTCTCCTAATGTTTCTTTTTATACACAATTCTTTATATATTGACTGTAACTAAATAAAACAGGCATATATTACTTTTTCTGCATATATATTTTAAAGCAAACTCTTAAAGCAAAGAACCACAGAAAATAAATCTTAAAAATATACTTATGCTTTAATTTAGGTGGACAACTACTTTCATACCAACAAATTTACAGAAGAAATCCAGAGTTTAAAAAGTATTGTTTTTAAGTATTAAGTTTTTATCCTATCAAGTAAAATCCACTGCAAGCAAAGTATAATCATACTTTTCACTGTTATTAATTTAAAATTACCTTAATTCTTCTGGTATTTTATAAAATCAAAGCTAACATAACTACCATGAAGGATGATGAGGAGACTCTCAGCCTGGCCAAGACAATTGGGCTGCAGCTCAAGAAAAGCTTCTTAGGAATTCAGGTAGTTCATCTAGTTAGTAAAAAGGCCTGCAATGGAGATCTCCAATCTGTACCCTACTACAAATTTCTTCAACTCCAACACACGAATATTCAACTAAAGAAGACTAAAGTTCTCTTTTTTTGTGAGAATTAAAGTTGCTTTAAGAATTAAAATAAGACCATAAAATGAGTGTAGTACAGTGAGTGGAACACAGGAAATACTGAATAAATATAATTTCACTCTAAAACTCACATATAAAATTTTATGACTACTTCCTCATTGCTGTTGAATCAAATCAATATAAAAACCTTACATATTCACAGTTACTTAAAAATCTTTATTCTAAGATTCTATCAATCTAAGTATGTTCATTAGGGATTAAGCATTTATATTACATTAATATATCAGAGATATAAAATTAGGCAATCGGTGAGGAAATATTACATAGAAAACAAGTAATACACCAGATAAAAATAATTTTCTTTCCTAGCATGTTAAGTAAAAATCTTCTAAAACAAATATAGAAGGAAAGCAAATAAAACTTCTTGCCTGAATTCCTACAACAACTTTCAAAAGGTCTCTATGAAATAATGTAAGAGAGAAAAATAATCAATTAAAAAAAAGATTTGAACAGTTAATCCAACAAAAAGGTACTACAAATAGCTACAAACATGGGAATATGCATAAACATCAGTATCCAGAAAAATTAAACTTAAAATGTGATACCATTTTTGGCCCAGGTTGGCAAAAAAAAAAAATTAATGAATGGCAATATCCACTTCTGGTAAGGGTAAGATACACCAGATCCTCTTAAATTATTGGTTAAAAAAATAAGATGCTATAGCATTTTAAATAATTATAGAAAGTATTTTAATAGCTTTTACCTATTAGCTTCTATTAAAAATTTAAATACACAGATACTTTGCTTGCAGGAATGCCATTTTCTAATTATCAAAATAAAAACAACTATAACAACATAAATGAAGATGTTTATTACAGTATTGTTTAAAATAAAGTAACAGATTGTGGAGCAATGGATGTGAGTGTTAAAACAATTTAAATCCACAGTATGACCTATGATGTTGCCAATAAAAATGAAGTTTTTATGTGTTCACTTCGAAAAAATATCACTGATAAAAATATTGTTAAATACTAAAGACAGGATGTAGAATAAATGTGAGTGCATCTTTTTTCTTTTGTGCTGACATCAAACCCAGGGCCTCTCACATGCTAGACTACCACTCTATCACTGAGCTACAACTCCAGCCCCAACTTTACTTTTATTTTTAATAAAGGAAAAAACTATAAATTAACAAACTTGAAAAGATTCAAGGTAAACATAAGTGAATCTGAAAAGGCGGCAATTAATTTTACTTTGTATATCTCTATATAATCTAAATTGTTAGAACCACAATTATTAAATTTTTAAAAAAAATTCTTATGAGACTATCAAAATGTCTGATAGAAAGTATATGCCCAGACAATAGGAGTGAAAAGTTCCTTTTTATTGCCTCTCATCCAAGGTTACAAAACAAAGAATACCCAACAATAATGTAAAAAAGAAGTCCTTAAATAAAGTACAGAGCCAATGACATACCTTAATGATTGTTTCATGATTTCTGGTGGCAAATATATATGTTTCTTATTTTATAAATGGGATTGGAAGCTGGGCATGATGGCACATGCCTTTAATCTCAGCACTCGGGAGGCTGAGGTAGGAGGAGCGTTGTGAGTTCAAGGCCGGCTTGTGCTATAACGCAAGCGCAAGGCTGGTCTGAGCTACATAGTGCAACCCTGTCTCAAAAAACTAGGGACGGGAGATTGGCTCACTGGCTTAAGCGTCTGTCTGGCAGGCGCGAAGTTGTGAGTTTGATCCCTGGTGCTGCAAAAAAAAAAAAAAAAAAGAGAGAGAGAGAAAGATTGGTATCTCTTCTTTTTCTTTCACTTGGTATCCATGTGACATCAACTACTTTTTAGGACTAAGACTATGAAAACACTTTTAAAGCACTGAATTTTTAAGAATGTGCAAAGCACATTATTCCTCAGAATTCACTCAATATAAATATTTGCTTAATGACTGCATATACAAATGACACTGCACTAATGACTTCTTTATCTCATTGAAGCTTAGCAACAACTGTAAGTTATTTATTAACTTCCTGTATAGAAGAGGTACAGTTTTAAGTTACTTGTAACTCATGTAGAGTGATGATATTAACAAATGACAAAGCCAGAATTAGAACTCTAATGCTCTTTATTCTGCATTATTTTTACATCGCACACACTGTCTGTGAAAACATGAGTTATTTCCAAGAGTAGGAATAAA
This sequence comes from Dasyprocta punctata, assembly GCA_004363535.1. Classification (NCBI taxonomy): domain Eukaryota; kingdom Metazoa; phylum Chordata; class Mammalia; order Rodentia; family Dasyproctidae; genus Dasyprocta; species Dasyprocta punctata. Next base: position 4,914 of record RJWM01001272.1, read on the forward strand.
ACCTGGAGATTAAGGATGTTAGGAAAATAGAATACAAAGTAATAGAACATCTTGACAATGGCAAGACAAAGTGGGAAAAACATTGGAGGGAAAGAGGGACAGAAAATAGAATAGAAAGTAATAGAACATCCTGATAACGGTAGCAAGATAAAGTACAAAAAAATAAAGAACATTTTAGCCACAGCTATAACAGCAGGCTCTGTACATTGTGCTTAGCAATTACATTTTCTTTCCTCCAGGGATACCTTGCCTCACGTCATACAATTCAGCACGTACCAGGCCCAAAATTTACCTTTAATCTCCCTTTACCAGCGTTCACAATGGTCTAGGCACTGTCCTACTTTTTTATTTATAGGCAGTCAGGCATTTCAGAACAAATTCTCCAAAAATATGATGCCATGGTTAACTCTAAATAAGCCACCTATTGGTAAATTAATGCTAGGCAACACCTAAAAAATGCAAACAGATTATGAAAATCAAAACACTGAATTTTTGCCCATGAATCTGCAGTTTGGCTGGGACATCTCTGCTTCCAGCTGCAGGTCAATTTCAGGTCCTCCTCAAGAATCTTCCATTAGTAGCTGGGCATGGTGGCACATGCCTGAACTCTGCAAGGCTGAGGCAGGAGGACTGCAAGTTCAAGCCCAACATGGGCAACTTAGCCCCTGAGCAAGATCCTATTTCAAAATTTAAAATAAAGGTGGTGGTGTGTGGCTCAGTTCAAAGGTCCTAGACTCAATCTCCAGTACCACAACAAAGCAAAGGTCAAAGGGAAGAGAAAAAAAGAGATGGATCCACAGACACACACACAGACGCACACACACCAGTGAATTTCTTCTTACAGTAAATGGCAAAAGTGTAAAAAAGCTGGAAGAAACTTGCAATACCTCTTAAAGGATCATTTCGCAAATGAACTACTGCCACTTCAATCTTCATTCTATTAGCGCAAGAGACTAAGTTCAAAGTCATGGGGCAAGGATGTATACTTCTCAAGAAAAAGGGTGTGAAATATTTGCTGAACAATAATTCAATTTACTATAAACTCTAAGAGAAATTCCAAGAACAATTTCACTTGTCTTCAATAATGACCATGCAAACATAGCAAAGTGCTGATCAAGTAACTCACTGCTATCGAATTCTCACATGACAAAGAGCTAAGAAGAACAGTAAATATGTGAATGACAGAGTGAAGATGCAAAAACTTGTCAACATTCTGACACAATGGGCTAAGCCTAATAGAGTGGAATGCCATGAGTTCAGTGAAAGATGAATAAGATCTGATATCATAGCAAGATATGTAAAAAGAGACTTTTGTGCTTAAGCTGTGATATAGCTGCCTAAAAGTAAACCAGCTAATGTAATTAGCCCATATTAACAGTAATAACATAGTTGAGTGCCTAATACATAGAAAATATATAGCAAAGCTTCAACGAAAAAAATGAACCAGTCACATCCACACTGTGTTCTGATATGTGTGTCAATGCCTGAGGAACAGACTGCTGTAGAAAGACATAAGCATCAGCATAAACGTTGTCTTCAAATTCCTAAAAGACTATCATGTACCCAAGGTTACTTAAAATGAAAGGTCTTTTGCTCTAAGTAAATAGGAACTTCCCAACTAGGAATTGAATGTTCTGACAGATAATGAAAAATTGAATGAATTCAATTAGAGACTGCCATACTTACCAGCAGTCCGTAACTTTTTTGTTAAGTGCTACAGACTAAAGATTTTTGGTTTTGCAGACCATAAGATCTCCATGGTAACTACTCATTGTGTCGAAAAAGCCACCATAGATGGACAGCATGTTGACAAATGGGCGTGGTTGTGGTCCAATAAAACTTTACTTACAAAAACAGGTGTCAGGCCAGATGGCAATAGTTTACCAACCTCTTCTCCATAATGAAAAACAGAGTAAGTGAAAAGAAGGTTGGAATGTATGACTTCACACCACTTTCAGCTCCAAGGCTGCATGAAAAGTCACTAAAGAAATTCAATGATACACAGAAAGTTGAAAAAGGGTATATTTAGGTAAATGGAAGGGGCAAATGTTATACAGATATATATGAATATGTATAAATCATAAAGAAAAAAATTGCTGTAAAAGTATGTGAAACAGGTTACCTTCATAAAAATAGATTTCTGAGATAGCTGCTGGAGTAATCAGAAAGACATAAATACCTAGTACCACTATGATGATTTTTCAGCATCAAGTAAACAAAACATTAACCAAGACCACTCTCTTTAAACAAGCCTTTCTGACCTATAAGGGGAGATAATGGCAACATTCACAAACTGACTTCTTAAAACCCTTTTTTACTTGTCGAGTATTATCTCTTTAAAAACAGGTAAGGGGAGACTACCACTGAACAGCAAAGAAAACTACATAGGTTTAAAAATAACAGATGAATCTATAGCCCTTCTCCTTACTATTACTGCACTCCATAACACCTAATCAGAACAAAGGTCCCTATCTGCTACTTGTCCTAAACAGATAAGCATAGAAATTGAGTACATACTCAGAAACTACAGAAATTTGACATAGTTTAGTTTGTCAACAATAATGCAAGTAATCTTAGAAAACATAAACATTATTTTCACAATTTGTCATTTTATAATCATTTTAAAACTTTACCAAGCCTATAACTTACTATTTAGTATTTTTAGTTAAATTAAAGTACTTAGGTCTTTTTTTTTCTAATTTACAGATAGAAAAAAGCTTAACTGGTCATCTTTGGCAATAGAAGACACGCCTTCTCTAAATGAGGCAGCAATAGAGATCTAAACAATAACAACGGAAATTACTTCAAAGAAATAAAGAACAAGTTCATACTATTTTATGCAGAAGTTCTAAAGTGTTAAAACCACAGTGTGCTATTTGCAGAGATGTACTGGCAGTGACATAAAACCATCAAAACTTAAGAGGCATTTATGTAAAATATATAACTTCAAAATAAGAAAATGATTTTAATTAAAGAGTACTAAATCACGAAGCCAACAGAAGTGATGTTCTTTATATATAAATACTAGTGTTTCCAGGCTTCTTATACCATAGCTCTAAAGAACCAACTTTCAAAAACAATATAGTTTGATGCACTCAGGTTAATGACAGAGACCTAACAAGCCTAACAAAGTGCTGTAATCAAAACTTAACAAATGCAAAATTGAAGGATCCATGATGTTTCTTTGAGAGATAATTTTTTAAAAATTTAAGTCTAATTTCATCATAGGATAAACTGTTGAAACTGATTACTAATGAGAGACTGCAAATCAATTCTGAAAAGAATTACCTGTTTCAATCTTGGAAAAAAATTTAGACATTAACATACTTACACTTGCTAAAATTTCTTTTAAGTCTGTTCTTCAATTCTCATCAAAATTCTGAGCCTTTTTTCTTTATACTAAATGGTAAAGCACAGGACAAGTTTACATATACATTATCTCTTGTGACTAGCACTGTTGTCAATCCAATCTAGTTAAAACAATATCAAGAAATAAATTTATATCACATTAAAAAATTTTTTTTTCAGTGCTGGAGACTGAACCCAGCATCTTCACACTGAACTATATCCCCAACCCTTTTTTAATTTTATTTTGAGACTGAGTCTTCTTAAATTCCTCAGGTTGACCTCAAACTTTGAGATTCCCTTGCCTCAGCCTCTCAAGTAACTGGAATTACATGCATGTGCCACTGTGCCCAGCTACATTTTCTTCCCTAGAACTGGAGACTGAATCCAGGGCTTTCACACTGAGCTACATCCCTAACCCTTTTTTAAATTTTAATTCTGAGACAGCTTCTTACTACGTGGCTAAATTGCCCAAGTTGGGCTCAAATATTCAGTCCTCCTTCCTCAGTCTCTCAGAGTACTGGGATTACATGTGTGTACCACCAGTTCTGGTTTCCGGCTAAAATTTTTAAATATTAGTATAAACAGAGCGACTTTTGAGTGTCCACAGAGGCAGTTAATAAATGTAGAGTTGGAATTCCACTCAAATTTTTTGTTTAGTTAGTGTGTAAAATGATAAGATTATAATAGTAATAGTGATTCTCTGGGATAGGTTAGAAGATGCTTTTAAGTAACATTTGAGTTTTTCTAATGTTTTTCTTTCTTCTTATTTATGATTTCAATAAATTATCAGTGTAATTAAATATTTTAAGGTTTACATGTTGGTTTTTATGTTGTCTGTCCAATAATTTCATTTTACAGAAGTATCCATCCACAAATCATAAAGAGCAGCAAAGTTTTCACAAGAGATGGTTTGAACCTGCATAAGTCAGTAAATTACAGAATGCAAGATATTTCATTAAATCGTTTGATTAGAATATAGTTGTATCCATTTGTCTACTGCATATTACTGTTTTCACTCTTCAACGATACTGAATACTTTGGCAGAGATCATATGACTCTCAAACAAACTATTATCTGCTACGTGACACACAAAAATATTAACCCTAAGCCGGGCGTGGTGGCGCACGCCTTTAATCCCAGCACTCAGGAGGCTGAGGTAGGCGGAGCATTGTGAGTTCGAGGCCGGCTTGGGCTATAACGCGAGCGTAAGGCCGGCCTGAGCTACATAGTGCGACCCTGCCTCAAAAATACAGGGCCTGGAGTTTGGCTCAGTGCCTTAAGCGCCTGTCTGGCAGGTACGAGGTTGTGAGTTCAATCCCCAGTGCCGCAAAAAAAAAAAAAAAAAATTAACCCTAGATAGCTAATCATAACCCTTGGGGATGACTTCTCCATTTCCTACAATCATTCAATAAGTTAAGACAGTCCTGGAATTCAAGGTTCTTAAAATGTTTAAACATTCTAACCTTCAGAAAGAGAGAGAAAATGAAGTTTGGTTACCCAGATAGCCATGCAGCTGACCAGGGTACAGTTCACCCTCTCCCACTTTGTCTTGAGCACCTTTAGGGGCCCTTTCCCAGGCATTTGTTCTGAAGATCTTAACTAAGATGTAAAAATAGGATTTCCCAAAATAATAAAGACCAGTGAACCAGAGCAACCAGGCACAGTGCTAAAAAGTTCAACAACTGCATTGACACCTTGTTCAAAGAAGCCCATCATCCACAGAATTCTGGAGCAGATAGTGAAAGAATGAAACAAACACCCCACCCCCACCCCTCAGTAAAAACCAGCAGAACTACATGCAGAAACAAACATACACCTTATGTGAACACCTGTAGCTTCCAAACCATCCACACTTCGTAGAGAACTTTGAGTTGCTATACTAAGGTCTGAACTCTCCCCTGGCTCCAGTGGTTTGAGATGCCTCTCCATTCTCACTGATCTTCCCCCTCTTCACAAAGCCGCAGCTGTGACAAACACAACCCATGTGCTCCTTATTGCCTTCAATCTCCACCCCATGATTTGGTCATCAGAAACTTTTTTAGGCCTTCTCACAACTGCACAAATGAAAGTGGCAAATGGTCATTAAAGAGTAGCTGAATGAAGACAATGACAGAACCTCACAGCCAGGTATGTCAAGTTTCTTCTAACGTTAACCAATTTTCTTGCTGTTGTTCACCTTGATTTAGGCTCTGAGCATAAGGAATGAGTCCTCCAGTGGAAGTTATTGAAGTCAGGGGGCCAGAGTAGGCATTACTGAGGAGGTGCTGCTCTGGTACGCTCACTCCAGCTCCTGAATTCCCAGAGATCATACACTCCAGATGAGAGTCCAGGGACCCGCCTTTTGGTTTGGATTAGCATTAGAGCACTGAATAAGGTACCAAGTCTACAACTAATCATCAAGATCTTTGGCAAAGTTATAAATGAAGATGAATAAACAGCTAATAACTTTAAAGTAAAAAAAGATATTTAATTTTACATATAATTTAGATACTATCCTTGATAGGGAATAAGGGTATGTAAACCCTCTATAATGGTCTCTGTCTTTTAATGTCCTAACATTTCATTATAATTTTGATTTAAAAAGAATCAAAATATAGTTCAGTCCACACAGAGAAGAAGCACTAAGTCTGGAAGACCCAAATGATCCAGACAATAACAGTAACAAGTATTCCAACTATATGAGCATATATACATATATACATATACACACACATACAGCAAAAAGCAAGGACCTCCTCCTGCTATAATTTTTATTTAACTGCACTTTGAACATTTTTAAAGCTTGATATTTTATATAAATGTCAAGATGCAACAATCAAAACAGTACAAAAGACACACTGGATTTTACTTGCTACCTGGAATCTAATCTTAAAATAATACAGCAAATATATTAATTATGGTTATCAAACTCAGTGATTATTGTTCAATTAGTTTAACAAAATTATTCTTCTAAAACGTTATAGCCAGAGTAAGTCATTATAGTCTCTTGTGGAACAGAAATGCAAAGCCTATAAAATGGAAGGATATCCTGTTATTCTGAAAATACAAACACCTTCTTAAAAAATTTCCTATGATTTTTGAATTCCATCACAATCTGCATCATACATAAATATATACTGAATACAAATTGAAAGCTGAAGATAAATCTAAGTTGGAATTTGTTTTTAAATTTTCAACTTCAGAACACTAGTACTAGAATATTTTGAGCACTAATATGAGTCAATCTACGAAAAAGTACGTAAATTTTCCCTTCATTAAGTTGTGAACTACAAGAAATTATGACATACAGTCCCTGGCCACAAAGAGTTCATCACCTAGTTGAGAGTCTTCTAAGTAGTTAAAAGCAAAATGCAATATTTCTAACGTCTAAGGCTATTGAGAAATTTACCCTCAAAACTCCTATGGTATTACAAAATGTAGTAAAGAAACATTATCATTATAAAAATGCTCAAGAAAATTATCTGAAATCATTTTGAAGCATCTTTTTTATTTTTACCTACTTGTTTCTGTGTTAGGGAAGTAACCCCTGGCCCCACATACACTAAGTGTATGCTCTACCACTGAGTTAAGCTCTCAGCCAAGCACCTTTTAAAAAATACAGTCCGACCTAGAGAAAAAATAAATCTAATTTTGAACATTAATGGGAAGGCTTAACAACAGAATTAGCCATCGTAGCATATTAATAAAGAGAGAGGAAAAAAGCATTAGAACACCAACTCTGAATGGCAAAAAAAAAATTTTAAAAGGAGGGTAGATCCTCTGGGTAAGGGATCAGGCAATGGCTGAGTACACCTCTATAAACCAAGTTACTCAAAGACTGAGCTAAGAGGATCATTTGAGTCCAGGAGTTCTGGTCCAGTCTAGAAAACAGAAACACTTGCCTCAAAAATAAAACAAAAGGTATGGTTGAGGTATTCAGAGGTAAGTTTCCAAATTTCTGCAATTTATGTTGAAACATCCCAAAAATAAAATAATTAATGAATGAAAGAAGGATCAATTTATCAATATAGAATAAAGTAAATATACTAAATGTTAGAATTTTGATAGTGTTAATTATAATATTATTTCAACTCAGCTGTATGACTGAAAATATTCAAAACAGAAGAGAACAAAATAAAGTATATTAACACTTTAACCTCCCTCAATATGCTATCAGGTGAACTCAGTATAACATATTTGGCAACCAAAAAAATTGTGTTTATTCACAAGAATAGATTCAATTTATCTTAATTATCAATGTATAAAACCCAGAACCAATTAACAGAAAAAATTATTAATGGAATATTAAAAAGAAGAAAGGAGATGGTCTCATAACTTTGTTGTAATCATTCATTCAAGAGTTAGAGAAAATGCTGTTTAAAATAGAAAAGGTACTTAAATAACTAGCATCCAATCTTCTAGAATCCTCAATTACAAAACTGCTCCCAAACTAAATCCAGTATTTTTTTAAAAAGTTATCTTTAGTAGCAAAGAACAGTTACTATCTCCCCGAAACCCTGAACATATTTAAAATCCCAGATTTAAAAATTTTCCCTGAAACACTCAGTTTCCCCTGCTATTGCTTTTTCACAACAGTTCTAATTTTGCTGCCCCATAATTATATTTTTAGTGCAGGCACACACAGAGATAGACACACACAAGTTCTTGGTTTATGTTACAGTCTTGGGATGTTTATTCCTTCTTAAAGTATCTATTCATAAGAAAGCACATTTAATAAGAAATAAAGACAACAACAACCCTATATATCATTGCTATCCTATTTTATAGATTGGTAAACTGAAGCACAGAGTGGTTAAGTAAATTGCCCAAGGTTAAATCAATTAAGTAGAACAGTGATTCAAAACACACCTTTTATGTTGTTGTTTTTCAAATCCATTTATTTCAAAGAGAAAAGAAAAGAAAAAAATTTTCAAAACACGTCAATCAGGGGGCAACAACAGTATATACATTGTGCACTGCCATCCCCAAATCATCCACCCAGAACACAAACATCTGCACTCAATTATCTGAACAATACCAGCACAAATCTTTCTCTTCAATGAACTCAAGAGAAATCAGTAATATAACTATCTTAACTTTTTATATACATATATATATATATATATATATATATATATATATATACACATATGCTGTTTCAGTTTCTCACACAGACAATACAGTGTTTACACATGTGTCTGATTTATTTCACGTATGAGTATGGTCTCAATTTGCATCCATTTACCTATAAAACTCTCCTGTCAAAACATATTCTTAACCAGCATCCTATACTACTCCTAATTTAGAATATTCTTACCTGCCAGAAACCAATGCGTTTAGCAAACAGACAAAATTTCTAAGGTGCAAGTCTAAAACAATTGATGATAAACCCTGATGTTTAAGCAAATACACAAACAATTGAGCCCAAAGGGCCAAAATATGCCTCAGTGCTCAGGAATTTATGCACTACAGTCTAACAGTAACAGCTCGTCTTTCTTCCCTAATCAACTACTAATGTGAACTATTTTTCTCGCTTATCATCTTGCTGCACATAATTCGGACTTAAAATACTTCATTTTGTCTTGCTCTACATATATGTGTTTATGCTACATGATTATAAACTCCTCTGATGATAAAGAATCAAATTATATTTAACTGTGTATGTACCCTGAAAAACTGATTTAACAAACCATTTATTTGTATCATTTAACAATTCAACTTTATAGAACTGCAATGTTTTAAGTCAGTAAAAAGAATATTTGAAATAATAAGCCTTTGTTAAATGTTCATTAAAATAAGTATTTCTTGAATCAATGTTTGGTTCATATTTATTAGTTTATGAAGACTAAAAATATAGTTTTGCTAAATGATATACATGCATATATAAGTACTGTTAAGGTTGAAGAATAGAAGGGTACTGAATAGGGGAAGAGTTTAATTCTACTAAAAACATAAAGTTTTTTGGAAATAGTACTTAAATGTAAATTTTATTAAATGATTCTTTTTAGAATCTATAGAAGTGTTTTACATTATAAAATCTACCTGTAACTTTATTATTGGTAAAAGGACACCTTTTTACATGTCTTTAAAACCAGCACTCTGGAGGCAGAGGCAGGAGACTTAGCAAGACCCTATCTCAAAAATAAAATGAGAAAAAAAGGTTAAGGGTGTAGCTTGATGCAAAGGACCAGGGTTTTATAACCCCACATTTTTAGTTCCTTATAGCAGTATTTCTTTCTCAGCTTAAGAATAACATTTTATTAATACTTTGAATTGTAATATCTAAAATAGCAGACACAAAGAGAGTATCTTTCATTTCTCATGCATCAAATATTACTAGAGACAGAAAGAAATCATGAGAAAAGTATAATCCTGGGTTCCAGGTCTTTGTAAGTGGGAAAGTATGGTATGGGTGCTACCACAGAATGTTTCCCAGGTAGTGTTATGGTTCCCTCTTTTAAAATACAAGCATGAGATCACTTGCTCTTTCTTCAGTCAAAACTAGTCAACTTAGAAGGGACAACAACAGCTCATGGCTATAAAGTTAGAGTAGTTTATAAAATTAAATTTCTGTTCATTATTCTTTTCCAGTACACCACATGAACAGTTCAGATGTGTTCATCCGATACAGAAGTTACATTCAGAACCAACTGATTTAAAATATAGGTGATGTTGCTCATTCAAAATTCCCTCTATGTAGTTCATCCAAGAGGAGTCCTCTCCAGAACTGATTCTCAGATACAAGGAGCAAGACACCTAAGTGACAGCTGATCATGAAAGATATGACATATACATTAAGAAGGCAGTGGACTGAGATGCAGAAGCTTATTCTGATCCAGGTAACATTATGGAGTGTTTTAATGAAGAGTATTAAATATGTCTGTATTTCATAAGGGATGATAATTCTCCTAGGCAAATCAGTTAAATCACCATTTTTGTTTATCAATGTATTACTCCATTAAACTAAGGCTTATTCAAAGGATGTAATCATGTACTTTTTCAAGAAGGAAAAGACTGTTATTTAGTAAAACAAATAAATGCTAACAAAAATAATCCGAAGCTGTATTTTTCCTTTCAGTAAATACAAATGGGAAAAACATTTGCAGAAACTGTTTGTTCTTTCAGATTATAAAAAAAAATTTTTTTAAACCCCTAGAATACATGTCCTGCATGTTCTCCTTTACAGTAGTTCCAAATCTTAAATGATTAGTTTTCAAATAAAATAATCTAGCCAGGCGTGGTGGCGCACGCCTTTAATCCCAGCACTCGGGAGGCTGAGGTAGGCGGAGCGTTGTGAGTTCGAGGCCGGCTTGGGCTACAACACGGCGCAAGGCCGGCCTGAGCTGCACAGTGCGACCCTGCCTCAAAAAAAACCAGGGCCGGGAGTTTGGCTCAGTGGCTTAAGCGCCTGCCCTGGTAGGCGCGAGGCTGTGAGTTCAATCCCCGGTGCCGCAAAAAAAAAAAAAAAAAAAAAAAAAAAAAAAAAACAAATAAAATAATCTGTGCACACACAACATTTTTATCTTTCCTAAACCCAACTGAAATGTTACTGCTCTTCATTATCAATATAAAAATATTCCTCCCCAAGTTTAATTTTATTCATGATATCCTCACTACCTAATAATGCCTGTCATGTGGTATGTGCTCAGTATTAGCTGAACTACACTACTAATAAACACTAATTAGATAGACGGTTGGATGGAGAAGTTGCACACATATGCTTTTGGTCACTGCATGTGTGAATATTCATTCTTAAATATCATAACACTCCCCAAAACATCTATACTCAAATATAAGGACAAAACCATCACATTCAGGACTGTCATCCTTTTTTTAAATTTTACTCTCTACTATTAAAGATATGTAACAGATTTATCTCCTACTAGCCACCATGAATGGACTGTTATGCCTTACAACTATACTGGTCACTAGTATATACTTGGTATTCTAAATGAAGCGGTTCAAATTCACATTTGAATAGGAAAACTATATTAATAATAGTTTCCCAGAGCTGCTATAACAAAGTACCATAAACAGATGGCTTCAGATGCAGAAATTTATCCTTTCACAATTCTGGAGGCTGGAAGTCCAAAACTGTGGCTTCTGCAGGATTGGTTCCATTGTGGATGCTCTGAGGGTGAGTCTGTTCCATGGATCCTACTATCATCTCTGGACAGCCAGTAATTCTTCTTACTTTTCTATGCTTTCTTTTTTTTTTTAAAGAGTACATAACAGAATAAAAGCAATCAAAACAAACCAGTGTAAAAGATACAGGCCTTCAAAACATTATGAAATCAACAATAGTTACCATAATGCCTTTTGATGTCCTCAAAATAGCTGCAGATAACTTTGGACATACTATAAATCAAACAGAATAGAATAGAATAGGAACAATAAAAACAAAACGATGAATGTGAGGGTCAGCAATTCTTGGCATGTCTTCATTCATAGATCCATCACTCCAATCTCTACCTCCATCTTCACATGTCACTCTCCATTTCTCTGCCCAAATTTTTGTCTTGTTATAAGGGTATTGGTCACTGGATTACAGCTTACTTGAACCCATTATGATCTCATCTTTATTTGATTATATCTACAAAGGGCCTACTTCCAGATAAGTCACATTCACAGGTTCTGGTGGACTGGATACTGGAAGGACACTATCCAACCCCATACACGTATAAATCCTCATTTTCAGAGAATAAAGTCACCTTTGTAAACTGAAGCTTTTAAAAATTTTATATGCTCTAAGAGCAAAGGTCTTATTTTACTTATATCAGTATATACTTTTAAAGTTATTAATGAAGAGACTATAATGTGTAGCAAATAAACATGGTATCTAAATTGTAACTTTAGGAAGAAAAGTGGAATATATACACGGTATTAGTAACATTATCAGGCCATAATGCTAATGAAATTATAAAACAATCACAGTTTAAACAAACCACTCTAAGGAAAGGTGTTAGATAACTACACCATTGCTGTAGTGAATTTGAATGTGCTCCACGGGAGTATAAAAGCCAATCTATGTGAGTATATAAAGAAAATATTTGAAATATCAGGTAAAGAGCGCAGTTAAACTACTTTAAGCACAGACACTCCTTTTGTACATCCTCTTCCTGCCTTTCACTTAGACAACTATCAGTTAGTCTAATGCCATGCACAGACAGTGCACAAGGTGTTCTGGAAGAAAGTGCACAATAGAGACTGGGTTCTGAATGACAGTAGTGCCTTCACATATGCATTCATTTTCACAGTAATCAGACATGTTGCAGTTTATATGTGCTAGGTAAGTCCATTTGTGGATTAAATATCACTTTAATTAAACTCATCCTCACCAAATGAATAAGGTGGCTTTAACAGATCCCAATAAACATAGACTGAAGTAAATGCTAACAATCAAACACAAGCAAATGGCAATGTTAACATTTTTGACTCAAAAGTTCTTTATCAGTGGGGCTCTATAAAGTAGACATAATGACCATCTGATAAGATCTGACAAGAAATAAGACAATATGGAAGTGTACGCCTTGAAATATAAACTAATGAGAAATCAGGAAATCATCAAAAAGCACTGAAAATATAGTTCAAAAGTATGTTGTTCTTTAAGTTTATGCATATTTTATAATATTCACTATATTTTGGTATAGAGAACATACATATAACTTAAAAATAAGATTTTTTCATAAAACAAAATATACAAGCAACATATGTTTTCAAGCACTGCTCAAACAATCCCTACAGAATTGGATGTACTCTAAGAATGCTAAGCTCCAAAAAAACAAGTATTGTGACTTCATTTATTTGAAATATGTAGAATAGGCAAATTTACAGAATACAGATTAGCCATTACCAGGGATTGAGGGAGGATACAATGAAGAATTATTGATTAATGGGTATAGAGTTTCCACGTGGGGTTATAAAAAATGTTCTAGATATGGTAGTATCAGTTGCACAGCATTGTGAAGTAGTTGACATGATTTTATGTATATTTTATCATGCTAAAAAACTGACCTTGAGCCCCTCACAAAAATACCCACCAAACTCACTTCCTCAGTTGAAGTTAAATGCTTACTAAACAGTCTCTTGATCCACAGCTTGCTTCCTGAGTGCCTTAAAGTTAATTATCTTGATCAGACAGATTGCTCATTATACATTAACAGATTATGTACCTTGTTAGTGTTACTGGGATAGTTTCCCCAGAGAAGCTGATAAAATCTAGTTTCTGTGCTTAAAAGTCAAAGTATGAACAGCATGTAAAATTATCCAAAAATGCAGACATATAGTACTCTTCATCTTTAAAATTTCTTGAATGAAAACAAATTGTTAATTAATTTATACCAGTCATTTTTTACTACCAGAGAATAGAAGCATTAGTGAGGAACACTGCTTATCCCTTAGCAATATAATCTTTACAAAAATTATTCTTGTCTCCCAAGATTCTAAATGTCACTCATGAACACAGTGAAAAAGCACTGGTTTGGTACATTTGTTTCTTTAGCCTTGCTAAAAGAAATGAATTTAACACTTCAAATTGAATAAATTTCACCTAATTACTACCATTTTGAAATTACAGTTTTCAGAATGTGGAACTGTATTTCTTCATTCATTCAATAAACATTCACCAAGCATTTAATATATACCAGAGACTATGCAAAATGTGTAGAAAGGAGGAGTTTCACAGAATAATTAGTGGCATGACAGACGCAAAAAGATACTACTAGAGTACACTGAAGAGCTATCGGGCTGGGGATGTGGCTCAGTGATAGAGTTCTTGCCTTGCATGCACAAGGCTCTGGGTTTGATCCCCAGCAAAACCAGAAAAAAAAAAAAAAGCTATCAAATGAGACTGGGCAACTGTAAATGTTGTAACAGAATCCTAAAAGAGAGTGACACTTGCTCTACATCTTAAAGGACATAGTGAAGCTATACAGGAAATGCAGAGGCACTTTGATAGTATATCCAAAACATTAAGGACAAAGTGAAATAATGTCTTTAAGCAACTTGCATAGTACCTAGGACCAAGCATGTGCACTGACATCACTAGAAGAGACAAAGCAGAAGCTAGAGAATCACAAGGAAGAAAAGAAAGGTCAGGTGCCATCACGTGTTAAGAACAGGGATACAATCTGAGACATAGAGTGTATTTACACAAATCTACATAGTATAGCCATCTACTCACCAAGGCTATGTAGTATATAATGTTGTATATGGGGTCAGTGGGTAGCTGAAACATTGTTATGCAAGGAATGACTATAATTTCCTTAGAGAAACCCAAGCATTCCAGCAGTATTTCCTTATTGTAGCGTGCCCACAATACGTACCTTCTTACTACCCTCACAGTCAATGGAAATAGGCATTTTCTGGAAAACTGTATTATGGAGGATATGGGTAGGTAGATGAACACAAAGGAAGGAGAAAAGCGAAAAATGGAGAAAGAAACACTTGCATAACTAAACATTCCACCTTCTTCTACATGGCCATCAGAACTATCCCATTATTCCCATTTCATTTTTTACTTCAGGTATCACAAGATATCCAAATTTATTCATCACCAATAAAACCCTTACTCTCAAAGGGTTTGGTACATCCTTTAATTTAAATCAAGCTTGGACCAGGCCCTTTAAACCACAGTTTTCCAAGCAATGCACTGCACAACATGATTATACTGGGAGTAGGTTTCCCTGTTTTTATTTTGTTTATTTATTTATTTAATTTTAAAGAGAATAAAACCTAACAAAATGGACCAATAAAGCCAATCAAAACAAAACAATGAAAAAAATGTAGAACTTTAAAACAAAATAGGAAATCAACAATGGTTACCATAATGCTTCTTGTTATCTTTAAAATTTTATTTTGAGGCATTATGATAACCATTGTTGATTTCCTATTATCTTGTTTTGAAACTGTGTGTCACTTACACTGTCTTGTTTTGACTGGCTTTATTCTGTTTTATTTTGTTTGGTTTTATTCTCTTTAAAATAAAATTTTAAAAAAATAGCTGCCCATTCCATCAGACAACAGAATCAAACAAAACAAAACAGAATAAAACCATACAAAACAAAACAATGAAAACGATACAGGACTTCAAAACAAGGTAACAGGAAATTAACAATGGCTACCACCTTCCCTTTTTAGACATTTCCTCCCTTTTCACTTTCATGATATCTATTGTACATTTTGGATCCCACTAACTCCTTTGGTTTTTTAGACTATGGAGACAACATGACGTTCATCCATGTAAATCTTAACCATTTCACCCATGAGCATGATCTCAAGTTGCATCCATTTACCTACAAGAGCCTGGAGATTATCCTTCTTTATAGCCGAATAGTTTTCCAGTGTATAAAAATACCATATTTTTCTTCTCCATTCTACAGTTGATGAACAAGTTATCCCTGTTTTTTTCTGGGTCCTCACTACATGGAGCATTGTCTTCTCTCTCCGACCTTCAGCTCATGAATTTCCTTTGAAGTTGAATGTGTTTCTTATACACAACATATTTCTGGATCTTGTCTCCTGATCCACTCTGTCCAGGTTTCTTTTTATTACCGAATTGAGGCCATCTACACTACTGGTTACAACCAACATGCTCTGGCTCATCTCTGTCATGCTATCCTCCTGCTGTTGGTCCCCAACTTTTTCCTTCTGTTCAATTGCCTGCCCTATTTGGCAATTCTCCTCTGCTGCTGGTCCTGGAACCATGGTCATCTTTATCTCTCTCTAGAATATTCTTTAGCACTTTTTGTAGGGGTGGTTTGGTGGTCATGAATTCCTTCAGTTGTTCTTGGTCATGGAAGTATCTTATTTCTACATAATTTTGAAAGATAGTTTTGCAGGGTACATCAATCTGGGTTGGAAGTTGTTTTCTTTCAGGACTTGAAACACTTCACTCCAAACTGTTCTTGACTTGATGGTTTGTGTTGAGAAGGCTGCTGTGATTCCAATAGGTTTTCCTTTATAAGCAATCTGTTTCTTTTCTCTAACAGTCTTTAAAGTTCTGTTCTTGTGCTGAATTTCTGGAATCTTGATTATTGTATGTCTGAGTGAAGATTTATTTTGGTCATGGCTAGTTTGAGCTCTACATGCCTTATTTATCTGTATGTCAGGTTATTTCCCCATGCTTCAGAAGTTTTCTGCTATTATTTCTGTAAATAGTCTTTTTATGTCATTTGTGTTGACCCCTGCTTTTTCACTGACTCATCAGTCTTTAATTATTTTTCTTTGTGTCATCTTGCAGCACTGAATTGTTATTTCCTGGTTCCTTGTTATTTTTAAGAGATCTTTCCAAGCCAGACGTGGTGGTACATCCCTGTAATCCCAGCACTTGGGAGGCTTAGACAGCAGAATCATTGCAAGTTTGAGACCAGCCTGGGCTACAAAGTGAGCTCAAGTCCAGCCTGAACTGCATAGCAAGACCCTATCTCAAAAAGAAAAATGAAAAAAAAAAAAAAAAAGAGAGAGATAAAGAGATCTTTCCTTTCACAACTACTAGCTGCAACCCTGTCTTTAAGGTCTGAAAGTCAATCTTCAGTTTCTTCCAAGTGGTTTTGCCAGCTTTCAACTGAGTTTTTAATTTTCTGGTATCTGTTGGAATCTGTTTCACACATTGTAATTCCATACTATATTGTTCATTTGAAGTTTCCATTATTTTCCTACATTCCTCTTTGTCTTCTTTAGATATGCTTAGAAATTTTTTGACTATGTTTGTCATTTCTCCTTTTACCTGAGATATTATTTTTGATCTGATTACTTTTACAGCCTCTTGAAGTTGTTTCTCTGCTTCAGCCGCTATCCCATCAGACATTTCAGATGTGTGATCTCCAACATCTTTTATGTCTATGTCTCCCAGACTTATTCTATGTGGGCTGGAGGTCTGAGACTGTCTTTTACTCCTTCATCTTGACATTTTCCTGGGTTCCTCCGGACAAGCCAGTTGAGTGGTTCCAGGTACTTCCCATGTTTGTTGCCCATCATGGGGGAATAGTGTAGGGGAATAGGTCAGGCACCTGGGTTTCCCCTAACCTAGGTTTCCGGGGAGGTGGTAGGGTGTGGGGAGGGCTTCTCCAGACATGTTGGCTTCTCCAAGACTGCCCCAAAGGCAGTAGGTGCATACAGCGATTTGGCTGGCTGGTTTTCTCTGACTGCGCTGGTACTGGTCCCCTTCCCTCAGTTCTTGAAGGAGCTAAGAGGGACTTGGGACACTTGGAAACTCCAGGACTGCCAATGCACTATGGTTCAAATATGGAGAGGGTCCCCACAAAGGTCCATATCAGGTTACAGGCTTGGTCCCCAGAGTAGTGGTACTAGGAAGTGCTGTGGAACTTTAGAAGGACAGCCTAATAAGAGATCCTAAGGTCACCAGACCATCCCAAAGGAGACTGTCAGATCCTAGTTTCTTAGGCTCTTTCTTCTTCATGACACATGACAGAAAGTTACATGCACAGTAAAATTCAGGCTTCAAGGTTTGCATTTCTAACAAAATTTATTGACTAATCCTTCCTTGATAATGATTAGTTGTTCTTTAGACTTATTTCATTTTCTGTTTATATCTATTTTTAGATCATTTGTGAATCAGAAATACACTTGAAAAAGTTTCCACATTCTTTACAATATTGTTATGTAAGGTTCTACAAAATATGCTAAAATAGACTCAATGGAAAATCCCATTTCAGTCTTCCAGCTTAAAAGATATATACATACTTATATTTTAAATAAAGTTAAAAAAGAAAATGAGCCTACCTTCAGTAAGGAGTGCCTGATAACCCTACTGTCCAGCTCAAATTTTGAGATGTGAACTACTTGGACTAACACAAAACTACCTCGGGCCTGCTAACCATGGCTGAAGATCAAAGTATATAACATTGAATGTACATGGCTGAAGACAAAAGTATATCACATTGAATGTACAAGTTTACTCACCCTCATGGGGCTTTTTAAATCTCACAGCAAGAAAGGATATTTTACAATACACACCTATTTTCTTCTTTTCAAAAAATTAACTTCTACAGTCTTCTAAGATTAAAAAGTTATAGGGGAGGCTACAGAAAACATTTTGTCATATAAGAATGAGCCAAGTACACTTTCCTCAATGGGTGCATAAACTATAAACATAAATGGCAGATTAGCCCTAAAAATGAGGATTACTTCCCATTCCTTGCTCCAACTTTTTCCTGCCTCTGGTCGTAAATTCTTCACTGAAGGTCAATCCATATTCCTAGTACTCTTCATGGTAAGTATTAGAAGCAAAACCAGTTTTTAAGTCTGTGAAAATTCAACTTTTATGCATACCAGTACAAAATAAAGTCCTGAGAACATGAATAATGATAAACAGTGTTAAATACTTTGTATTTTGTTTTTAACTGTCAACACTTTAAGGCATCCTGGTGCTCTGAAAGCACTGGTTCTCTTTTCAAGATAATGAAAACCTACAATGAGGAAAAAGAAAACAGGTTTACCATACTCTCAAATAATCCTTGACTAATACAAGAGTTCCTAATAAATTAACCAGATGTTGTACCAAAACTTTGCTTATATCTGCAGAAATCCTCCTAAAGTCAAATGTATCTTATTTTCATGGTCATCAGTATAGTCTCAAGTATTCCTATTGATACAAGTAACACAAATTATACATTACCCTCATATACCTCCTATCCTTACTAAAAGGTTCTTTTACTAGATGAACTGTAACTCCCCAGAGATAATCTAACGTCCCTAGAAGTCAAGTCCTAACTTCCGTGTTTCTGTTGCTGAAAAAAAAAATCATTCTTGGAATGAACACAAATATAACGCTTAAAGTTAAACCTCAAGAAAAATAACACACATTTAAAGAAGAAGTTTAAACAAATACCTAATTGTACGAGATTCTGGCATTCAGGAAGTTGATGCATTATTTATATGATCATTGCTGTGTGTTTACTATTGTCAGTCACCAGTAAATTAAAACTTAATTTTCCAAGAAATCATACTTGATCCTAAAATATCCTGTATCATTTCATTTCAATCATTCTAATACAAAAAGTGTAGGGAATCGGAGGTCTGGCTAAATTGATAGCAACTAAGGAACATTAAGCAACTAAATGCTAGTATTGTTTCATTAATTTTGCAGGCCTGGGGTTGGCAAACTGAGCATCTCTTTGGAAGATGACAGTAGGCAATGTAGCAAATATGGGGGATTCTCTTCTCTCTTGTCTTCGAGGCCCAATATGGTCCTCATTGTTTTGCTTTACTCTGATTATTATTATTTTTTGCTTTATTTTATATTCTGTTTTTATTGGTTTTATTCTGTTTTGTTTTTGGTTCAATTCTACCATACCTGTTGGAATGGTCAACTATTCTGAAGATAACAATATATACTATAGCAGCTATTGTTTTCCTAGTATCTTTCTTCGAAGTTCTGTACCAGTTCTGCTGCTTTGTTTTGACTGACTTTGTTCTGTTATGTTGTGTTGGATTTTACTATCTTTAAAATTTAAAAAGAAGTGTAGGGAAATACCACAATAAACAGTTTGCTTTTCTTATACTCCTTCTCAAAAACAATGAAGGAATACATTACATTCAGAAAGTTTTCTAGGAGAAATAATAGTATGCTGGAGCTGGAAGAAGAAACAGTATATCAAAGAAAGACAGCAAATAAAGATCATGCAATTCACTTATATTTGGGTGCAATATCTTCCTTTTCCATTCAGAACACTTATAAATAAGAAATTCAAAAAATTTAAAAATGGAAAACCAGTAAGACAAACAGAAAATAAGTTAACTATCTCCCCGGACCAGGAGAGCAAAGCTGTGACCAAGAGTGAAGTGAAAAACATACTAGACTCTAGGTAAAAATAAGATGAAGAATGTGGCTAAAGCAAACTAAAGGAAGCCAAAGGGGTTCCAACTGGGACAGATGTCAGGAGACGTGGCTATAACTTACAGAACTAGAGTAGGTTCTCCTGTATTCATGAAGAGATGCTGAAGAAAAAGCTATCAACAGCTGCCAAAGCAAAAACTCATACAGAACAGCTGACAAATAAGAGAAAATAGCTGTAGTCTTAAATTCAAGGAAAAACAGAACTGAAAAAAATCAAACTTCCCTACAGGGTCAGTAATTTACCTGCCATATACCGTGTCACCCTGTTCAAATCCTAGCCATCATTATAAGACTGAATTCTACACTGGAAGCTCAGGAGTTAAAAAGAGACAAATGCAAACCACTAGAGAATAAAGGGCTAGCACAGAAAGAATGAAATCAAAAGAGCTACCTCCTGGAGAAGTGTTCTTAATTTGCTACAAATAATAAACCTTTCTTCCATTTTTTTTATCTCCTGGTTAAACTTACTGGTTTTATAGTCACCAAAAGGCAAACCCACTCTGCCTTGTGACAGTAATTTGTCCAAGAAGTAACAAAAAATGAATATACTAAGCTTTACAGGAACCAAACCTCTTCTCTCTTCTTTATTTGTAGTTTTGTAGACAGTATGGAGAGTAGAAAGTCCACAGGATGTATACAATAACAAATTCAAACATAGCTTCTAACACTTATTACTTGTATGACTTTAAGGAAGTGAAAACATCTTCTTGGACTAGAGGTGTAGCTCAGCGCTAAAGCATCTGCCTAAAAAGCACAAAGCCCTGAGTCTGATCCCCAGGGCCACAAAAATTAATTAATTACCTCTCAAAATGAGGCCAACACCCACAGTACAATAATTTTAAACAAAAAATCATTTAGAGTAGTTTTACAAGTATACCTGCCAGTCAACGTAAGCATATCTGAGTTATCCAAAGAAAATAAATGAAATAATTTCTTCTTTAAAAATAAGCTATTAGCCAGGAATTTAGCTCAGTGGCCTAAGCGCCAGGCCGGCAGGCATGAGGTTGTGAGTTCGATCCCCGGTACCAAAAATAAATAAAAATAAGCTATTACAAAAGCACACAAAAGCAGAACTAAAATGTAAGTTTTTTTACATATGTTTGCTTAAAAGTTTTATAGTTTTTATACCATTAATAAGATCAACAATTAGAACACAAATTTCCTTCACATTAAATTATACAGTACAGTATAGTCTTTTCTAAATTGATACTCCAAGAAATAAATTTTCAAATCATTCTACTTTTTTTTTACCCACTATTAGTGAGGTCCTGAGTTCAATTTCCAGTACAGGAAGAGAAGAAGAGAAAAAGGAGAAGGAAGAGAAGGAGCATTATTCCCTCAAGATAAAAACAAAAACAAAAACACCTAAATTCATAAATATAGAATTGCTCATACTTAGGAAAACAGTTCAGACACTCAAAGTTGAAAAAAAAAAAAAGATTTATCCAGAGATTTTCATTACCTTTCAGTCTTAAGAATTCTACTCTTCATAATCCTATACTGTACAAGTCAACCAATAGTAAAGTTTATTGCCTTGGTTTCATTCCACAAAAAAATCTAAACAGCTTATCAGATTATGTACAAAACAACATTATAATATATATAAAATAGAGTCCAGTAAAATTAAATAAGATAACAGATAAAGACTGAGTAGAAAATTACAATGTAGAGATACAGGTTACAGTCCCTTAAACTGAATTTCCAAGTGACCATGGCAAAAGGAGAAAGTTATCAGTAACAAGAACTTTACCATCCCAAGAAGAAATCACAGGGTAAATAAAGATGCTCCTAGTTTTCACATAAATAGTAACAACATGGCACACAATATCCATAATATTCTTATAACAGGTGTCTATCTCAAAAAGTTATTTTAGACATGCTTTTTATGTAACATACTAGCTCCTGTCTGCTCCTCAACTGCTTCTCACACCACTCCCTGTCTTACTGACTTCCTGTTTTTAGCAACATTTCCAAATTTCAGCCAAGCATGGTGGTGCATGCCTGTAATCCCAGCACTTGGGAGGTTGAGACATGAGGACTGTTCCAAGTTCGAAACCAGCCTGAGCTACAATTAGTTTAAGGCCAGCCTGAATTGCATAGTGAAACCCTGTTTAAAAAAAAAACAAAACTAAGCAGTTTATATTTTAACCTACATGCAAACATACACAGAAACACATTCATATTCATTCATTCAGTCTCTCTCTTTCCCTTCCTCCCTCCCCCCAATCTCCAGTCTCTTAATGTCCCCAGTAATCATGATATATGTGCTTGATAAATGTTGCTGATGTTTTTAAAACATGGAAATTGAGCTAATTAAGTGAGTGGTGACTTGCACCCTTCATGTGGAAAGAGCCTTTGGGTGTCTTATTTATCCTACAACACTATAAGCAGTAAGGAGCATTAAATAAAAACTTTTAAGGAAAAAAATTATTACATAAATTACATAAATCATTAAAAGACGGGTTTATTTTACTTGAATACATTTGGAAAACATAGTCCCTCCCATTCTGAAGCTGTTCTAACTAAAGAACACCTGCTTTCCTGATCTCTCTACTCTTTGTTCTTATTCTGTATTTCAGAGTTACAAAAAAAGTTAGCCAGATTGCACTTGTGCCTACACGTGTAAAGCAGGAATAACAGTTACTACTCCCAAAAAAGTTACTGGGAAAACATGAATGAATTAATGAATGTAAAATGCTTAGAAAAGTGCCAGATATATGGTGTCTCAATACCTGTTGTTTAACCTATAACAAAGACAAGAAGTTTAGAAAAAACAAAACCGTGTTTTTTCATGACTGAGTAGGGTACTCAAACTCATATAGTAAGACAAGGTAAACAACAAATTAGTTAAAACATATGCAGACCAATATGCCCAGCATTAAAAGAAAACAAGGACAGATGAAGAGGCAGCTCTAGATGGGCGTGGTGGTGCACTTCCGTAATCCCAGCACTCGGGAGGCTGAGGCAGGAGGATCATTGCAAGTTTGACAGCAGCCTGGGCTACAAAGTGAGCCCAAGGCCAGCCTGAACTGCATAGCAAAACCCTGTCTCAAACACACACACACAAAAAGAGGCAGCTCTAAGGTAAATTCTCTCCTGTACCCACCTGTTTTATCCTGACCTAAGCACTAAATTCACTAACTGAAATGGTTCTTCGGAAGAAAATGGGAAGCAGCAGAAGTAATGTTTTTTTTTTTTTTTTTTTCCTCCTTTGGTGGTACTGGGGACTGAACCTAGGACCTTTGCATGGAGCTATAGTACCAGCTGGGTTTTTTATTGCTGTTGTTGTTCTATTTTTTTCTTTCATTCATTCATTCATTCATTTGTTTATTGGGACAAGGTCTCACTAAGTTGCCCGGCCTGGGTAAAATTTATCATTCTCTTGTCTTAGCCTGCCAGAGTGCTAGGTTTATAGGCATATGCCTCCACGCTTGGCTAATTTTTTAGCATTCCTTCAAAAGCTATACTATAGAACAACCATAAAAAATGAAAACTGGGCTGGACTGATGGTAGGAAATCTGTCAAAGCCTTGTGCTCAATCCCCAGAACCATGAAGAGAAAAGAAATAAGGAAAACCTATGCCCAAGAGTACCAAATTTAATAACATTTATCATATTCACCATTTCTTCATCTTTTTTTTTTTTTTTTTGGTACCAGGAATCAAACTCAGGACCTTGTGCTTGCCAGGCAGGCACTTATGCCACTGAATTATATCCCTGGCCCCACCATTTCTTCTTTTAGTGAAGTTTTAAAACTTTAAAAATTAAGCTAATCATCTCTGAGATAAAAATTAGTCTGCTCTTATTTCCAAATTTATCTGTAACCATCCTTTCAAGCCAAAGAAAAATGAAACCATAAATGAGATGAAATACAAATGCAATCATTTAAAAAGTAAGTACTGAGCCTGGTGAGGTGGTGCATGCCTGTAATCCCTGCACTTGGGAGGCTGAGGCAGGAGGATCAATGTGAGTTTGAGGTCAGCCTGGACTATAAAGTATGTTGAAGGCCAGCCTGAAATGTGCAGTGAGACCCTACCTCAAAAAGACTAACAAAAAAATAAAAAAGAAAGAAAGAAGGAAAGAAAGAAAGAAAGAAAAAGAAAGACAAAGAAAAAAGAAAGAAAGTACTGAGCTCAGAGTGTGGCTCATGCCGGCAATTCCAACATTTGGGTGGTGCTATAAGGATCCCCATGAGTTCAAGGCCAGCCTGGGCTACATAGTGAGTTCAAGGCCAACCTGAACTACATAGTGAGACCCTGTCCCCGCCACAAAAAAATTAAGTACCAATGTGAACACAAAAAATAACCCTCAGTTTTGTCCTGAAGTACATTCTACCCTGATAATTATCCTGTCTTCTTATTCTAGGGCAAACCCAGCAGAAAGGAAAGCTTCAGGTATATAGTACATCATTTCTCTCTAAAAAAGCAAAACACAGAACTCTAACTGCACAAAGTGAAATGAAGCTAGACTTTAAAGTTTCCATATAGATGAAATTCACTGAAAAGAAACTCTGCCACATACACAAGCTAACTTACTGGTAATCTGTTCAACTCTATATAAACTTATCTCTTAAAAGAATATAGAAAAAATTTTAAGACACAACAGTGTGATACCACAGGGTAATTGCCAGCAAATCTATGTTTACCCTGTGTGTGTCCCTCAGCAAGGAGCCGCCCTTAAAGTCCACAGTCTCTTCCTGCTCTTTTCTCTCCAGTCACAGTAACCTTTTGTATCCTTTCTTCACTAGCAGCATTCTGCCAAAGACTACAGGAAAAACCTTAATACACAGAACTTGGCTGCAGTGATCTCAGTTTGAGCACTGTATATTAGTTTACTAACACCTCAGGGATTAGCGAACTACAGTTAGAAACCAAACTTCATGTTACCCTAAGATTTAATGATTCTTATGTGGTTTCTGTGTTTTCAGATTCACTTCTTCTGTCTGTACAAATAGATATGCAGTACATCTGTTATTTCCAAAGAATTAAAAAGTGAACTTCATAAGCCACACTAAAAAATAAAATATTAATATTTTTGTAGGAAATAGAAACTATCAAGCAACTTGAAAAGTTCACTGCTCAAATTCCTTCAAATGTTATAAGGTTCTGCAATATTATTTTCTTTCTTCTAACATACTCCTAAAGATGTATCACATGTTTACCCTGCATATGCTTCAGGTGCCATTTTTCGAATTCTCGTCATATGATCAATCTCAAGTATACCTGAATTCACTTCCTTTAAGTATTTTTCTATTAGGATGGCTCGTTTGCATGCTCTCTGAATCTCACAAATAGTCAACCTTTTTGGTCAATCACCCTTTTGTACAGAGAATAACAACATACATCATTAGTTATAACTCTATAAATGTCACTCTTTTTCAACTGACTATCATGTTACATAAGTGACTTGGAAAAAAAGGTAATATATTTAATTGGAAGTCTATATGCAACCATAGAATACCACAAACACTCTTTAAGTATAAGAATTTTCCCAGCCCTTTTAAAGTATTGCTCTATGTATACCAACTGTGATACCTATCTTTAGTACCTACAAGAGTGTTCAGTAGATATAATATCAACATATGAAAACTAGAAGATTCTTCAATAAATTCATGCTTTTAAAATACTATGTAAAAAACAAAGAAGTGGCAAATCCTTCTAGAGCATAGACGCCCACTGACCTAAGGATCTAAATAAGGAAACACCAACATTCACAAGAGTGATCTCCTATCAGAGACAAACAACCAAATGAAAATACTGAAAAGGAAACAAAACACACTACCACATTTCTAAAGACACTGTTTTTAAACTGGTAAAATGGATAAAGAAAATAAAATGTTCGAAGTATATAAATCATACATTTCTTTTTGAAATATTAAATAGTCTTTTGTCTGCTTAGATAATGTAACAAGTAGCCAAAATTGTGGAATTTCTAAAAAGAAATCTTATAATAGTGTCATTACCAAAATTATATACTTCCAATATAACAACTAGGAAACCAATATAACCCCAAAGAAAACTTCCACAATAATGGCAAAATTTTCTAAGTTTCAGCTCATTTTTAAATGTTTACAAGTGTAACAATCAAAGGCATACAAACTATTACATTTTTAATGTGTAATGGCTTAAACCAGAATATATAAGCCAAAACAAATTCCGATGTCGATTTTTCTCTAAGCCTTGCCAAATACTGTGCAATGAAATTTCAAATTTTTAGAACACCAGCAATACGTGATAGAGCAAAAAAATATACAAAAATGGGTGGGACGATTTTGAAATTTTAAGAATCTACTATCACCACTATAGTTCAATCAGATTTTAAAACTGACCAACATCAATGTTTTCTAACCTACCAAAGCCACCAAAACATACCACAAAATCTTATCAGGCTCAACATCACCCATGCAGCAGTCTTCTAAAACCTAACCTAACTATCACAGAGCAAAACACCTTAAATACAAAGTATTCTACAAGAAAACTGACAATATTCTTCAAAATATCAATGTTACAAAAGACAAAGGAAGGGGACAGTGAAGAAAGTGTATTAGTTTTCTGTTACTGATACCAAATACCTGATACAAATCAATTTAAAGGAGGAAGAGTTCATTGTGGCTAATGGATTCAGTACATGATTGGCTGGCTTCAAGTCAGAAACATGGTGGAGGAAAGCTGCTCATTTAATGGCAGCCAGGGAGAAAAGCAAAAACGAAAGAGTAGGGTAAAGAAGGGCCCAGGGACAAGACAGACCTTTCAAAGGTACCTATACACCCCACACTCCACACTTGCCACCTCCACCCCAGCCAGCAGTGACCTACCTCCCAATAGCCCATTCATCAATGAATTCATCAGATCAGGTTCTCACTCT
The DNA here is from genome assembly GCA_004363535.1 of Dasyprocta punctata. Classification (NCBI taxonomy): domain Eukaryota; kingdom Metazoa; phylum Chordata; class Mammalia; order Rodentia; family Dasyproctidae; genus Dasyprocta; species Dasyprocta punctata. Next base: position 31,962 of record RJWM01001272.1, read on the forward strand.
CCTGATCCAATCAGATCTCTAGGCCTGCCCCATCTCTGAAAACTGGTGCACTGCAGATCAACACCTTCAACATGATTCTTTGGGGGGCATTTAACATTTAAACCATACGTGAAATCTCCCAATGACAGCAAAAGACGTCTCCATGAAATGAAGTGTATAAACATTAACTAGATCTCTGATTGGGGAAAAACAGCTCAAAACATATCTTGGAAATAAATGAGAAGCATATACTGAATGCTATTATAGCTTGTGGGTATGATAAAAACAGTATAGTTATCTTGGAAAATATTCTTGTTCTCAGAAGATATAAAGCAAAGTATGTAGAAATGGAGTATTATGAAGGTTGCAACTTACTTTCAAATGGTCCAGCATAAAAAAATAAGTAACTAAAGTAAATGTGGAAAAATATCAATAACTGGCTCGTAGAAAAGAAATGAATACAATTCTTCAGTATGCTATTCTTCTAGTATTTCTTTTTGTTTTATTTTGTTTTGTTTTTGAGACAGGGCCTTGCTATGCAGTACAGGCTGGTCTTGAACTCAGGGCAATCCTCCTGCCTTAGGCTCTCAAGTACTGGGATTACAGGCATGAGCCACCATGCTCAGCATTCTTCTAACATTTCCACAGATTTGATTTTTCCGAATAAAAATTAGACAAAAAAGTGTCATTAGGACAAAAGGGGTTTTTTTAAATTATTTTTCAATTCAACTCAGTGAAAATATTACAAAATGCAATACTGTTTACCTGACGAAAAGTTCAACTTGTAAGCTTCTTATGGCTTAAAGTAATAACTGATCTTGATTCTTGTCATAGATTTCGACACTTTTAATTATAAAGAAAATTCTTAAAATGTTGATCCTATTGCATCAATGTATATTACAAGGTTTTCCTTATAGCTGGGGCTTTTTTGTTATCATTGTTCGTTTTTTTGTTTGTTTGCTTGCTTTTTAAGACAGGGTCTTGCTCTGTATTCCAGGCTACCCTTGAACTCCCTATGTAGCCCAGACTGGTCTCAAACTCAAAGCAATCATACTGCTTCAGCCTCCTAAAGGCTAAGATTACAAGCATGTAACCACAATACCCTGCAAGTTACAGCTATCTTTAAAAGATTTCAGGAGACAGTTAAAAATCTGGCATAAAAGTTAAACAGTTACTCTAATAAAATATTCAATGAAGCCATAAAGCCATGGGTAGTGGAACATGCCTATTATCTCAGCTACTTGGGAGGCTGAGGCAGAACCATTATTAAATTAGAGGTTAGCATGGGCAATATAGTAAGACCCTTGTCTCCAAAGACAGAAGTAAGGAAAGAATACAAACTTCCAACACAAAGATACCATCTTACTCTAGAAAGAATGGTTATCATCAAGAAATCAAATAATAACAAATGCTGGCAAGGATGCAGGGGAAAAGGCACCCTTCTACATTGCTGGTAGGAATGTAAACTAGTACAACCACTATGGAGATCAGTGTGGAGACTGCTCAAAAAACTAAAAACAAAAATTCCATCTGACCCAGCTATTCCCCTTGTGGTATCTTCCCTAAAGATTTAAAGACATATTACAGTGATACACGCACACCCATGTTGCTAGCAGCACAATTCATAATAGCTGAGCCTTGGGAGCAGCCTATATGTCCATTAACAAAAGAAACGATTAAGAAAGCATGGTATTTATGCACAATGGTGTACTACTCTGCCATAAAGAAGGATAAATTTGAGGCATTTGTAGGTAAATGGATGCACCTCGAGTCCATAATGTTAACTGAAATAAGTCAAACACACAAGTTTAAAATCACATAGTTTTTCTTGAGAAAGCCTAAATATAAAGAGCAAGACAAAAAATAGGAAGTAGGGAGATCTTTTTCAAATGGAAAGGAAAACAAGATGGAGGGAGAGAAAGGAAAAGGGATAAAAGAATTGCAAAAAATGGAAATAGAGCTTTTGCAAATGGGAAAGGGAATAAGAGTTGAAAGGACCAGGGAGGCTGGGAGGGAGAGGGATGAAAAAATAATGAAGATACATTAGGTATATGTACAAACTCCCCCATGATAAATATTATATATTCCAAACATGTACTAATAAAAAAAGATGAAACCTATAAAATTGTTAAATTTTTTTAAAAGAATAAAAACCTCAATGTACTTGTATCAGCAGGACTTTTACAGAATTTACCCAAAGTCAAGAAGTTCTGCTATTAATTTACTTTGTAACCTTTCGTGGAGAAATGAGACTTGGAATATCTAATACAAGCAAAGATCTCAAACTTTTACTCATCACGCTCCTTCCACTAATGAAACTAACTTACGACACTCACAGAAACAAGGAAAACTAACACAGTAAAAACAATAAAGATCATCTTATTTTTACATATAGACTAAGAAACATTTTCTTATTCCCTATCTGCATCTGGTTGCCAGAATTAGGGTGAGAAGGTAAAACAGAATGCTCATCATTTCTCTTTCAAAATGGAGGAGCAAAGTCACAAGTCAGGTGATTTTTCCAATACCATTAATTTGATTTATTTCAGAGTGAAAATTCATTCCTTACCAGTTGGCCATAGATTTAGCTCAGTGGCTTAAGTGCCTGCCTGGCAGGCATAAGGTTGTGAGTTCAATTCCCGGTACCAAAAAAAGTCAACAAGTTAGGTAAAAGTTTTTATGTATTAGATAGAGATAATTGACTAAAAGCAATATTTTATGTCAAAACAAAAATTCGGATTGTTACAAAAATGTCATAATTGTCATGATACAGTATTATGTATTGTTTTGATTTCTGGAAGAAAAAAAAAAGAAAGTTCCTTCCTTTCACTTATGACCACAGAGTACAAAGAAGCTAGTACAGTAAATCCCCAACTCACAAACAAGCTCCATTCTGAGGGAGCATTCATTAAATCAGATTTGTTCCTAAGTCCAACAAAATGAGTCTTACACAACTTTGACACAAATATACAATGTAAAGCAAAAAACCAAAATGCAAGGTCCATTTGTATCTGTGAAAGTTCACAACTTTAATGTTCATAAGTCAGGGGACTCACTGTACAAGATGTGGTGGCCTATTCCTGTAATCCCACCTACTTAAGACACTGAGGCAGGAAAACTGAATTTTCAAGGCTAGCCTAAGCAACTTAGCAATACTCAGTCTCAAAATAAAATTTAAGAGAAGTGCTGGGGATGCAGCTCAGTAGTAGTGTGCCTTTACAACGTACGTGAAACCCTGGGTTCAATTCCCAGCACAAATGAATAGCGAGGAAAAAAGGAGAGAAGGAAGAAGAAAAAAGAAAAGAATTTTTAAAAAGATAATTCTAAAATAAAATAAGAAGTTAGTATCCCACAGCTCATCTTTAAGTTGAAAAACGTAGTTAGTGGCTACTGCAGTAAATACAGATAAGGCAATTAGATATCTATTCCCATATATTTTTAAATACTCCTGAGCAAAAAATTGAAATTCTTTTCCACAAAATATTGTTTAATTAGTAATTTTCCTATATTTTAGAATCTTTCCCTCTCCCTCTCTTTCTTGGTTTCTCTATATAGTCCAGGCAAGCCTTGAACATTTGATCCTCCTGTCTCAGCCTCCTTTGTGCTAAGATAATAGGAGCAAGCCACGTTTGAACTATATCCTTTCTTAAATCCTCCCTCCCATGTTTCAACTTTTCTTCAACAATGAAATCTCTACCTACAGTCTGTCAGTAAGATATCTTTTTTTTTTAAACATTTTGACATCTCTGAAATCAGGTTGCAGCTAACCATTGACACTATGTACTAATTGCTGTAAGTATACATAGGAATTTGGCTGCTTGAAGAGACAATTGCGACTTCTAGATATTTCCATCCACAAATACTTAAGTACTATCTGATTGTTGTCTGAAAAATCTTATTTTGATATTTTCTGCTAATAAAAAGGAACTTCCTGTATGAAAACTTGAAAGACGGTATTAGCAACACTGAAAAATTTTCTGCAGGCAATACTGGGGGCACTCTGAAACAAAGTGTCACAAAGCAATATAAAAGACAATACACGGTGGAAAGAACAAGGAGATTGGTGATTATAATCTAAAAGTTATTCAGAAGAGTCAGATTCTAAACATAAAAATGTCTTTAAAATACTTTAACCAACTTACTATATTTATTTATATATATATATATGTTTTTTATATGCCCAAGATAAACAGATGAATTTTGAAGTATTTCTTCTAATTAATTCTGAACATTCTCTCAAAAAATGTAAGCAAATTATAGAACATGCTGTCACACACATTGCGACATTTTTCCCCTTAAAACATCAATTTTCTCCTTAAAAAAACACATTTATCATCCAACAGTAACAATAACATGGGAAACAAGTGTTTTTATATACTTTTATCCGACTGGGAGTTTGGCTCAGTGGCTTAAGCGCCTGTCTGGCAGGCATGAGGTTGTGAGTTCAATCCCCGGTGCCACACACAAAAAACAAACAAACAAACAAACAAAAACACATACATGCTGCTATCCAAAACACAAATATTTGATATAGTGCATTGGGTAATATTTCTGAAGCCTTAAACATGTATGGACCTTCTGACCCCCAAATTTCAACAGAGGAACTGGAACAAGGCAATAACCAGGGATGCATGCAAAGCAAAGTGGGAGGACTGAATAGTGGGAAGATTGAACCCAGGGCCTTCACACTAAGCCAAATCCCTAATCCTTTTATTTTTTCCTTTTGAGACAGTCTTGCTATGTTGCAAAGTTTCCCAGACTAGACTCAAAATCGTGATCCTCTTGCTTCAGCTTCCTAGAGTGCTGGGATTTCTCCTCCTTCTCCTTCCCCTTCCCCTTTCCCTTCTTCTTCTTTATAATGTACACCAAAAGGGGGAGGATAGGCCTTTCACTATTATTATATCCACATAAAGAAAACCTCTCATCTCTTTGAAATTATATTAGAGATTTCTAGTATTATATCCTCGGAACAATACTATGTCTTTCACTAAACCTAACTAAATTACAGTGAACTAATCAATTCAGGTATAACAGTAACTAAGGAAATTTCTATATAAAAGCCTTAAAAAAAATAGGGGAATAAATTAGAATCTCTCCTTTTCCCTGTCAGTTTCTCTATGTAGTACAAGTAGGCATTAAACTTTTGATCCTCCTGTATCACCCTCCTCAGTGCTAACATAATAGGAGAAAGGCACTACCGAGCCAAAGGACTGATGAATCTCACGCAAGAAAAAAATTAAACCATCCAGGATAAGGCCTATGTAGCAATCACAGAGAACCTAGACTAAAACAAAAGACTGCAGGTTGCAGAAAAGAGACCTCTAAAAAAGGGAGATTTCAATGAACTAATGTGTTTCGTATATAGGAAAAAATGAACGAACCATTAAATAAAGATGGGGATAACAATGCTCTTAAGATATCAGTTCTACCAAATTATCCAAAGATGCAAACAATTCCTATCAAAATTCCAGGCAGCATATGGGGGAAATCAACAAAATAATTCTAATATATATATGAAATATAAAGAGCCAAGAAAAATGAAGCTTAAACTCCCAGATTGAGGCTACAAAGCCATAGCAATTAATATAACAATGACAAAATTTTTTTCAATAAACAGATCAATGGAATAAAGTCCAAAATACACTTAGTTACCTAAGTCACTACAAAATATCACTTCACCCCAATGCAAGGTTGCAGACAGAGTGAGATTTTTCAGTATATGATGCTTTTTCAAATGGATATTCACATAGAAAGTGAAATCCTGACCCCATTCCCACACCACAGATGAGCTTATTTCAGACAGACCACAGAGCTAACTGTGAAAGATTAAACAATAAAAATTCCAGAACATTACATAACACGTCAGGGAAGACTTTTGGGTAACACCAAACCCTTAAATAGGATATAAAGAGGGCTGACTATAAAAGAAAATAAATTATATTTCATTAAAACTTAGAACTTGTTTTCTTCAAAAGAAATCACTAACAGATTAAAAGGCAAGCCACAAACATGATATTTCTGCATGAGATTGTAGAGATATCTGCAATACATACATCTGACAAAGGAGTTGAATCCAGAATATATTTTAAAAAACTATAAATCAATAAAAAAGGAGAAATTTGAATAGGAAATTCATAATGCATATACTTTATAACAAAACATACCTAAATGCCCAATCAAGATATGAAAAGTACCTCAATTTCATGAATCATCAGGAAAATGCAAATTAAACCTGTAATTCTTTACTACCACATACACCAGACAGGCAAAAAAAAAAGGCAAAGAACAATCCAAATGCTGGTAAGAACTCAACGTAACTAGTGTACAACTCGCAATCAATGCCTACAGGACTGTAAATTTCAATAATCACTGTAAAAGATCATATCCTAATATCTTTCAAAGCTGAACATATAAACTGCAACACAGAAATTTCATTGCTTAGTCATATCCAATAAAACATATTCACACAGTCGCCTAAAGACACATGAAAGAATGTGGTAGGAGCACTGCTCCTAAAGGTTACAGCCACCATACTGACCATTAGCAGAAATGAAAGGCATTGACAAGTACTGCCCAGCGCATTTCTGGAACTGAAACATTTGTATAGTGCTGGTGGGAACACAAAATAAAAGAGTCTACTTGGAACACAATTTGGCCATTTGTTAAAAACTCATGGCACTACATACCTAATGCACACTTCTCTGTGTGTATGCATCAATTTTTATAAAGCTTACTTTAAAATATGAAATACTACTACACACTCATCAAAATGTCAGTTTTTAATTATAAAGAAAAACAAATACGAATAAAGATATAGAACAACTACAACTCTCATACATTGTTGCCGAGAAGGTAAACTGGTATAATCACTTTGTACAACTGCTTGGTTGTATCTACTAAAATAGGATGTAAATGTTCCCACTGATGCACCTATTCTACTCCTAAAGCATATACCAAGCAGAAATCTACATATGTATAAAATTTTTATTTAGAAGCATTACTCAAAATTATACAAAACATGAATCTAAAATTTTCATCCATACACTGGAAAAACAAATTGTAATATATTTATTCAGTGGACACGATAAAGAAGAAAAATTACCCCTATATGTAAAACAGGCTTGAAACTTAAAATCTTAATGCTGAAAATCAGTTAGAAATCAGGCATGGAGGTATACAACTGTAATCCCAGCACTATGGAGACTGAGGCACAATGATTCTAAGTTCCAGCCCAACCTGGGCAACTTAGTGACTTGACGAAAAATTATCTCACAATAAAAAAATAAGGCCAGGCATAGTGGTGCATATCTGTAATTTCAGCACTCAAGAGGCTGAGGCAGAAGGATCACTCCAAGGCCATTCTGGGGCACATAGTGAATTCATGGCCAGCCTAGAATACACAGTGAGATCCTGTCTCAAACACACATACATACCCACACACACAAAATTTTAAAAAGAAAAGTCCTAAGTTCAATTCTCAATATGCAATTAAAAAAAGAAAGAAAACAATAAACTCTAGTGAGTAAAGAATACTAGTTACCACTGGAAGGTATGAATTTGACTTCTTATGGGGTCCCAGTGTTTTATATTTTAATTTGGGTAACAGGTAAATGACTATATTCAATTCACAAAAAACGTACCAAAAGGTACATTCAGTGTTTGTCCATCTTACTATGTGTCTGCTATACTGCGATTTTTCAAAATTTGTCTCCCCAAATTTCAATTGTACACTAAGTTAAAGAAAGTAAAGAAAGAAATTAAGCAATTCAAATAACCTCTATAACCCTACTCTACTACCAATGAGGATATATCCTCACATAAGGAACACAAATAAGCTTAAAATAGTTAGTGCATACTAGAAAAATAAATAGAAAGAATGTGTCTATTTTAGGAGTTTGTCTAATATTGACAAGAAGTAAAAATAATGTTTAGGCAAACAAGAAGACAGAAATAACACTGTCTATAACTTCAAGAAACAAGTTGAAAAATTAATTAGGAAACTCTGGAAAATAAGACAAATCAATCATCTAAATGGTATATATGATTGGCTGGGGATTTAGCTCAGTGGCGTAAGTGCCCACCTGGCAAATGTGAGGTTGTGAGTTCAATTCCTGGTACAAAAAAAAAAAAAGTGTGACAAATAACAAGAACAGTCAGCAAATTGGCTCTCCATAGTCAATTTTTCCAAGTGGAGAGACTGGAACATTTTGATCCTGAATATGACTTTAAAATTTAGAAAGACACATTAGATACTTTATATAGTTTATTTACATTACTATATAGAATTGTATAAACAAAATCAAGCGTAATCTACTTGATAGTTAAAACTTTTCAAGGGTAAATCTGATCATTTACTAAATGTAATTCCATTGTACTATGTATATATATGCGTACATTTATTTTTATATATTCATATATATACATACCTATATATACACATACATACATATATGTAACATAAATAATGTATGTGTATATATGTTTTGACAAAAAAAGATAAAAATTTAAACATATCATTAAGAATTACAAAAGCACTATTTCCACAATTATACTGGAAAGAATAGGCTACAAAGAAATGGCTTAGTGGGTTAATTTCTCATTTATTATATTTTTACAGTTGATAAATCAAGAATCAGTTACAGGCACCTCATTTAAGGACACAGAAATTTCACCAGGAAAACCAAAATAGGCATCTGCTTTTCATCTTATCTGAAGAACGGGATTGTAGCACAGGACTGCTACTTTTCATACAATTTAAAGTATTATTTTACAGTTTTAAACATGAATGTGAACTACTGATGATCAAAACACTGAATTTTGTTACAGAAGAATGCCATTAAAATTTTTACTTCATACTCTATTTTTAAAAGCATATCATGGATGTTCACCCCAATTTTACAAATACACATATATTATATGCAAGCATATTTGCAGGTTTGAAAATCTATCTGTGAAGGGCACAATAATGTTTCCTATTTACTGAGATTAAACTAGGTAACATATATAAAGCACTTAGCACAAAGTCTGGTACAAAGCAAAGGTTCAATACATTTAGCTAGTATTGCTAGTATTATTATAGACACATATAAAATAAAGGCTCAACAAAAATATTACAGCTGGTGGAGTTTATTATGTGAAGTATTTGCCACATTACAAGCACTCAACAGCTAATGATTAAATCAACTTTATCTAAGCTTCTAAAGAATAGATAATTCTAAGATTGTCAAATAAAAGACTACTGTCTACCTAATTAATTTGAATAAAATTAAAGCTAAAACTATAAAAGCATTAAAAAAGAAAGCATGCCCTAATCTCATTATTTAGAAAAAGAATTAACAGCAGCAGCAGCAGTAATGGTTACCATTTAGAAAACACATTGCAAGTTAACTGTTTCTTCTTATGCTCTCTTGTATTTTAACTTTTTGCTGCAAATACGAGTTTTACAATTTGTTGGCGTTCAGTGGGGGAACTCTCTAGAATGCTACAGAACACAGAAAATAAAAGCTTAAAAAGGCGAAAATTTTCAAATTGTGTTAAACTGTTTTTGTACATAGAATAGTTACTGATTCTTACACATCCACAAGATGATATAGCAATGTAATTCTTTTTGCAATATTTAGCTAGGGGAGTACAAATAAGGGTATAATTAAAATTAAAGAAGAAAATGCTTAAACTTCCCTACATAAGTCTCCATACTATCCACTGAAAGTGTATCACTTGCTCTAACAGGCCAGTAATGAGAACTAAAAGCCAGAATAAATAAATATAAAAATAACCTTTGATTAAATGCAGAGAATGGGGCACATAAAGTAGAATAAAAAATACTTGTGAAAAAAATATTCATTACCATTCATCCCCTTAAATATTTTACAAAAACTGTCCATAGTATCTTCTAGCAGCAAGTTCACAATCTTCATTGTAATAAGAAGCACCTTAGCTCCTCAGTTAAATATTCAAATAAAACATAAGGGGAATCAAAGAACAGCAACCAGAAATGAATAGAAACAAAGGCGATGTGAAAGTTCTCTTTGACAACCACATCTGTCCTCAAGTACACCTAGCATGGGGAACTCCAAATCCAAGCTTACCTGTGCATATTCTCTTTCAATAGCAGCCCTCTTCTGACTGAATGTCCTAAAAACACAAATAAAAATTAATTATCAAAAACATAACAATAATTTCATGTAAATTTATCAACACACCTTCAAATATTGCCTGGGAAATGCATTTTATACATCTTCATCTGCTTAGAAAGACTGCTACCAGCAGTAGCAGTCTCTGTGGTTAGACAATCTACATTCAAAGCCCAGCTCTACCACTTATGGGTATGATCTTAGACAAGTCACTTGACTTCCCTGTGACTCAGTTTCCTTCTTGGCAAACTGGGTGTAAAAACGTAACTCACTTCATAAAAATATTCTAAAATTTAGTTATTTGAAATACAGAAAGTCGTCAAAAGCATCTAGCACACAGTAAATCTCAGGTAACTGTTGTAAGAATGTCTATTATATAATAGGTACTAAAAATGGTTACTTAACTCAGCAACACAAAGGAAACTACAGAAAACAAGGTGAAAAATTTTGATCATCTCAACATGAAAAATCATCAAACTGTTTCCTTTATTACAGTGTTTTGAAAACAAAGCACATGGTGGCTACATGAGGTGTGCTGAGAACATACTTTCCACACATGTATATTTTGTAGATTCTAAGGGTCATACTTTTCACATATTAACATTTATGGCCAGGCACAGTGATGCATACTGGTAGTCCCAGCAACTTGGGAGGGTGAGGGAGGAGATTTGCTTGAACCTGGTTTTTTTGTTGTTATTTTGTTGTTGCTGTTTTGTTTTGTTTTTTGATGGTTGAGGTGAGGTGTTTTTGATGTTTTGTGGTGAGGTTGAGACAGGGTCTTGTTTTGCAATTCAGGCTGGCTTTGAAACCACTAAGTAGCCCAGGACAGATGTGAACTTGCAGCAAACCTCCTGCCTCAGCCTCCTGAGGGCTAGGATTACAGGAGTGCACCACCATACTCAGGTTTGTTCTGTTATTTTGTTTTTTTGTTTTTTTGAGGTAGGGTCTCACTATGCAATCCAGGCTGGGGTCTTCAACTTGCTATGTAGATCAGGCTGGACTTAAACTTGTGATCCTCCTACCTCAGCCTCCCACGTGTATACCACTTTACCTGGGTTGAATGCAGGATTTCTGGGCCAGTCTAGGCAACATAGTGAAACCCCATCTCTTTAAAAATTTTTGCAAATTTATGACACCAGGATGAATCTTTATAACTGTCATTATTTTTTCCTATTTTATTGGTTAATAAAATAATAGCCAACCTTATAAACCACAGGCATTGCAGAAACAACAAAACATGATACTGGCAATTTATCTTGAATATTCTGAATTGAAAAGTTGTCTGTTATATGCTAGGAATCTGTGCTGAAAAACCACCGCACCCCATGACACACACACACACACACACACACACACACACACACACATTTTCATTTCAACCCAGTGGGGTGGGGGTTGAGACATGGTCTCACTATGTAGTTCAGGCCAGCCTTAAACTCACTACATAGCCCAGGCTGGCCTGGAATTTATGGTGATTCTTCTACCTCAGCCTCCTGAGTGCTGGGATTACAGGCCCAGCTCAATCAAAATTTATGAGTGTACTTCCAATTGTGGAAGTCAGCGTCTGTTAAATACATAAAAGTATAAGATAATATTTGATTCACGTATCTGTAATCCCAGTACTCTGGGAGGCTGAGGCAAGAGGATGATAACTAGCCCAGACTGGACAATTTAGTGACTTAGTGAAACTCTGCCTCAAAATTTTAAAATGGGAAGGGGGTTTATAAACTCAGTGTGAAAGCCCTGTGTTCAATTTTCAGTATTGCCATAGAGAGACAGACAGACAGACAGACAATATCTGAAACTCTAGGCCTAGCTAAGCATCAAAATTTGTTCTATAAATAAAAGTTCTCAAGGGGGGCAAAAAAGCATGTCCTACTGCACTAAGGCAGAGACATAAGAAGTGGAAAGAATGAACAATAGAGTACACTGGAATAGAAAAAAGGCAAGAAGCCAAAATTTACACTTGAAAAAGTATTTAAATTTACCAATATGACTTATGAAATGTTAACTATTCAAAATCTTACTATATTTGTCTTGAGTGAATAATTTCTTAATATTAAAAGTACAAAAGGAAAAATCTAAAATTTCATGCATGTTTAAGAGTATTTTAGATTATCTATAAGAGTCTATACAGTTAATACCTCCAGTGTATTCAAGGGTTAAGCAAGCAGAGATGATTCTGGGAAGATGCTGGGATAGGAAACACCAGGAATCTGTGTTCCACAGAGACAACAAAGTTCACTGGTGCAGCCTGTCTCATCTACCCATTTTGTATTAGGGAGTCAACTGCAGGCATACTACTTCCAAAGGAAGGCTTAGATAATAGGGATTAATTTGATCCAATTTCAATCAGGACAGTAGGAGCCAACGCTCTCTACCCCTAAGTCTGTGTCATGCAGTCATGCATTTTGTTCCAGAAGCAGCTTGCAAACATCAATCACAGTCAGGATGGGCGAATGAAACCCATCTCTAAGATTATGCTATGACTGATACTGCAAATTCTAATGGCTGAGGTAACAAAGAGAGGGCAACCATTGTTGCTCAGTTTCCCTCATTTTCATGCAAATCCCTCTCCCTTTGGCTGCAGTGACTTCTACAGAATTTAAAGGATCACTGCTTTTTTTAGCTCTAGTGAGGCTAAACTACAATGACACTGATAATCTGACAGGATCTATAATTAGGATTAAATAAGAAATCAAAAATCTTCCAGCAAAGCCGGGCATGGTGGCGCACGCCTTTAATCCCAGCACTCAGGAGGCTGAGGTAGGAGGAGCGTTGTGAGTTCGAGGCAGGCTTGGGCTACAACGCAAGTGCAAGCCCGGCCTGAGCTACACAGTGCGACCCTGCCTCAAAAAACTAGGGCTGGGAGTTCGGCTCAGTGGCTTAAGTGCCTGCCCTGGCAGGTGCGAGATTGTGAGTTCAATCCCTGGTGCTGCAAAAAAAAAAAAAAAAAAAAAAAAAATCTTCCAGCAAAAAATAAGCCCTGGACTTAACAGTCTCACTGGTGAATTTCATTAAACTTTTTAAAGTTCACTAATTTTTCTCAAACATTTCCAAAAATATTAAAGAGAAAGAAACACTCTCCAACTCTTTCTATGGACATGCATCATCCTGATACTGCAGATCGACTTCCACCATGAATGCTAAAAGCAAAAATCCTCCACAAAAATCTAGTGAACCAGCAGCATATTAAAAGAACTATACATCATGATCAAGTGGGACTTATTCCTGAAACATAAGGATTCAGCATGTAAAAATTGATCACTGAAGGGCTGGGAGTTTGGCTCAGTGACTTAAGCGCCTGCCCTGGCAGGTGCGAGGTTGTGAGTTCAATCCCTGGTGCCTCAAAAAAAAAAAAAAAAAAAAAAAAAATTGATCACTGAAACAGAATGAAGAAAAAAACTACATGGTCATCTCAATTGATATGGAAAATGCATTTAAAATATATTCTTTCAATACAAAAATACAAATTATAAACAGAAAGAAACTATTCAACATAACAAAAGTCATATATGAAAAACCTACAACTAAATATTATACTCAACTATAAAGGACTGAAAACTTTACTTCTGAGATCAAACATAAGACAAGGATGCCCACTTTCAGAACTGTGTGTGTGCATGTGTGTGTATGCGTCTATGTGGTACTGGGGACCAAACAGGGCCTTCACAGTAAGCTATATTAACTAGACTTTTTAAATATTTTATTTTGAAACAAAGTCTCAGTAAATCACCCAAATTCGGCTCAAACTTGATAATCCAAAGTGATGGAAATACAATCGTGAGTAACTACACTTAGCCCCTTCTGCCACTTCTATTCAATACAGTGCTATAAATACTAGCAAGAACAATTAGGCAAGAAAAAGAAATAAAGGCATCCAACTTTCAAAGAAGTAAAATTATCTATCACAATGGTATAATATTTTATGTAGAAAAATCTTAAAGATGCTACAAAATACTTACTAGAATAAATGGATTCAGTAAAGTAAAAGGATACAAAGTCACACACAAAATTCAGTTATATTTCTATATATAGTGATACAAAATGAAATTTTAAAGACCACTTAATATAAAAATAAAATATTTAGAAATTAACCTTAACAATGAAAATTATAAAACACTTCTGAAATTAAAGAAACAATATCCCATGTTCGTGAGTGGGAAAGCTTAATATCGTTAAGGATGCACCACCCCCAAAAGCAGTGTACAGATTTAACAGCATCTCTATAAAAATCAGATGATGATTTCTGTGGATAAGGAGAAAAACATTCTAAAATTTATACAGAATCTCAAGGAACATCTAAATAGCTAAAACAATTCTAAAAAAAGAACATTAGAAGGTTCACATTTCCCACCAAGATATAACTATCCTATCAAGATATATATATCAAACCAGTGTGGTGCTGGCATAAAGACAAACATACAGATCTATAAAACAGATTAGGGGGCCCAGAAATAAACACATTCATATATAATCAACCAATCTTCAACAGGAGTGGCAAAAACATATATCAGGAAAGAATGGTCTCTTCAACAAATGAAAATGGGTAGACTAGATATCCATACACAAAAAAATGACTTTAGATCCTTACCTAACATCATATACAAAAATTAACACAAAATTGGATCTATGGCCTACATTTAGAACTTGAAACTATTAAAAAAAAAAAACTCTTAGAAAAAAGCAGGGCAACTAAGATTGGATTTTATGTAATTTCTTGGATATGACAGCAAAGGCACACAGAACAAAAGAGAAAAATGGACAAATCAAGACTTCTACAAAAATTTTAAATTTTTATGAATCAAAAGGCACTATGAACACAGGAAAACAAAAAAGAATGAAAGAAAATAATTGAGGTCAATCCCTAGTACTGCAATCAATCAATCAATCAATCAATCAATGTGAAATGAAATGTCAGTTACAAAAAGTCAAACATTATATGAAATACTTGAAACGGTCAACAGCACAGAGACAAAGCAGAATAGGGGTTTCCCAGGAGTAGTGGAAAATGATATGCTACTGTTTAACAGGTATAGTTTCAGTTGTGCGAAGTGAAAAGGAGTTCTGGAGATGGATAGTGGTAATGGTGCACAATAATATTAACGCATTTAACACGAGCGAACTATACATTTTAAAAACGGTTAAGATAGTACATTTTATATGCATTTTACTACAATCAAAAACTGCAGAGTAAAGTGAAGCAAAATCCTTTTTCTTAGGGAGTATTACATATTATTATGAAGCATTTTACATATACATGCAGTACGAGATATAGTTCTTTAAAATTCAATTAAGAAAGGTCCTGAGTTCAATTCTCAGTACCAAAAAAATGCAATTAAGAGAAAACATATATTATATGAATATTTATGCTGCATGTGTAGTGTATACACATGTACACTATATATGTGAAAATATTTATACACTTACATAAACATGCCAAAATAGTAAAGGAAGTTTTCTCAATCCATAAGATTATAGGTTTTCATTTTATTCTTTTCCTTTTTTCATCCATAATTCCTGATATTTAGTAAAAATATGTATTATATTGAGAATAAAAGTCTTTTTTAAAAACAACTGCACACTCACAAACATGTGCACACACTTATTTTTACATTAATATTGGTTTTCTAAAACTGAAATTAGAAATTACAACTAATGCTACCAAATATGTTATTTCCCCACCCATTATTAATACCCAGGTCAAAAGAGACTAGTTAAAATGAACAAGCTCGTATTTTCGCCATTTAAAAAAATCTAGAAAATTTACCTGTATATTTTTTAAGAAATGCAATTTTAAGAATATTTTACAAAAAATAAAGGCAATATTTATTTATTATCCATTTAAACTTTGATGTAACGCATCTTATTTGAAACAAGGATTATCATGTAAGGACTGTAAGAAAAAGAACTCTTATTCTGAACATGGGCATCAACTAATTTAAACAATTTCAGAGGAATTTTTAGTTATTAAACAATTACCAAGTCTACCAACTAATTTTCCCTTCCAAAGAAAGGAAACAAATCCAAGATAAAAACTACCCAAAATTAATATGATAAATATTTAGAAATCTATTCATTATAACTCATCACATATCAAGAGAACACAAGAAACTTTGTTATTTGAATGTGTATAACATGTATATATAATGTAATTTGTATTGAGGTAAAATTCACATAAGATACAATTAACCACTTTGTATATAATTCAGTGGCATTTAGGGCACTCACAATGTTAGGCCACCATAACTTCTCCTTAGTTTCAAATGTTTTCATCACCCTAGGGCAGTATTTTATACCCATTAAGTAATCACTCCTCATTCCTTCCTACCTCATCCTTTGGCAATAACTAACATAATTTTCTGTCTCTATGAAATTTGTTGAATACAGATATTTCATATGAAAGGAATTATATAATATGTGACCTTTTATGTCTGGCTTCTTTTATTTCGTATACACTTTTGTGTCATCAAAGGTATAGCGTTATTAGGGCTGGAGTTATACTTCCATGGCCGAGCACACATCTAGCATGATCAAGGTCCTAGGCTTGATCCCCAACACCATCACCATGAAAAAAGCATTATTGATATGTAACACTTTTTTATGGCTAAATAATATCTCCCTGTATACATATACCATTTCTTGTTTATCCATTCAACTAACTGACACGTGGACTGTTTCCACATCTTGACTGTTACAAGGCTGCTATAAACATTTGTATGTACAAGTTTCCGTGTGGACATGTACTTTAAATTCTCTTGGGTATATAACTAGGAGTAGAACCGCTATACCATATGGTAATTCTACACTTAACTTCTAAAGAACTGCCAAACTTTTTTCCACAACAGCTGTACCACTTTATATTCTCACTATATATTTTTTAATTTAACAACTAAATCAAAATAACTTTTCAAAATAAATTATATTACACTCATCAGAAGAATCCTATGTGGCCACTATGAAGAATGTAGTACCTCTTTATGTATGGCATAGAAATATGTCCTCAATTAACTCATACAATAAACACTTCTTGGCTGGCTATACTGAACCAGACATTGTATAGGTCCTAAAGATAAAACAGTTAATAAGACAAACAACAAGAAGGACAAGTAGATAGTAAACAAATCATTACACAAAAATTATCTAATGATAAATGAAATAATTATAACCACTGTGATAAAGAAAACTACATTAGGATTTTTTGTAATTAGTTTCAGAAGAATTATAAAGTAAGATTTCATTTTATTTTTAAAATACACCAATATATATCTCTGTGGAATATAGATACCTATATACAATCAAAAGTACCTTAAAAGTACATATGGATGTAGAAGATACTCAAAAAATATACCTCAAATTTTTATTAGATAAAGGGGATATTTTCTGCTTTGTATGTTTTTCCCAGTAATCTTTTATTTCTGCAATTGGAAAAAATAATTTTTAATCAACTCATATACTTACATGGAAAAATACAAATTCCATATTGTCTAGAAAGGAATAAGACTAGATCCCTATGAAGATTAAATCTCTAATAAAATCCAATGTTCTAAATAATTTTCTAAAACCAATCTGATCAAGCCATTCTCCTAATAACATTTAAGAAATTATTCCTCATCACCTTCAGGGTACAAGTCTAACTTCCTTAACATGACATAGGAGACCATCTGATTACTTAGTGTGTCCCCATCTCTACAAACTTCATTCACAACCTAGGCCTCAGCCAAACTTAAGTGATTGAAGAGCTCTCTAAAAGCAATAAATGTACTTTATACCTTAGAATTTATATGTGGAGCACAGTACCTGCACACTACAGAAGTTTAATAAGTATTTGCTGAATAAACGAAAAACAACTGACAAAAGCTATATAATCAGATTTCAGAGTCCTCATAAATCTGGATTAAATTGCTAAGTTAAGTTTCTTGACTTTGGTTACAGATTATATAAGTTTCAATGCAACCATTTTCATACATTAGCTTTTTAAAAAGAGTACATGAATATACCACACAGAATTAATATCTTGGTCAAAGAGAAGTCTTCCCTTCCACTGTTTCTGACTTCTGGGAGGTAGCATCTAAATCCTTGGAGTATTTTGCTTGATAAAGAATATTTTTATTTACCTATGGACCTTGCACCACATTAAACAGTTCATGCTATAATGTGATTTACGAGGGATGTTAAGATAGCTATGGGTCACACAGTACCAACTAACCTTCTAGGAGGGGCTGGGCAGTAACATGATACTCAATCATGTCTAAGTAACTGAACCCAAATAAAAACTTAGCACATCAATGTTCAGGTAAGCTTCTCTAATTGACAATACTCTGCATGTACTGCCATGCATTTTTGCTGTCAATTCCACTGGGAGAGGACAAGTGGAAGCTCCGTTATTGGAACTCTCTTAGCCTAAACTTTCCTTGGCTGATTTCAAACTGGGTCCTTTTGCTAAAGTAAGTCATAACTTTGAGTAAACTCCCCAACAGCTCTGAGAGTGGTCTTCAGGTCCCCAAACATGCAAGCTGTCAGAAATGAAAGTGAACTCAGAAGTGCCAGACCTCCAAATGTGCAGACGGTGTCAGAATTGACTGCATAAACAACCCATTTAACTTTATCACTAGGATAAAAACACCTAACACTGTTCAAATTATTTATGGTGGTAACAGACAAAAGTATACAAATTATCAAAATGATGAACATTAAAAATAAATATATCACGCTTGCTTTGGCAGCACATATACTAAAAAATAAATATACCTTCCAAAATAGCTAAAATTAAAGACTGACAACTTTAAATACATTTTAGTGAAGAGAAAGAGCAATAACTCTAACATGTTATTTGTTAGTAGGAATGTGAAATGTCATAAACTTTTTGGGGGAAAGTCTGGTATTTCTTTTTTCTTGTATTTTTGAGACAGAATCATATTACATAGCTCAGGCTGGCCTTGAACTCCCTATGCAGTACAGGTGGTCTCAAACTCACAACAATTCTCCTGCCTCTGCCTCCCTAGGGCTGGGATTACAGGCATGTGCCCAGCTCTGGCATTTCTTCTATAATTAAACATCTATCAAAAAAAATTTATCTAGTCTCACACAGCAATCTCAATATGAGATATTTAACAAGAGAAATAAAAGTATGTCCACAAAAGCACTTCTGCAAAAAAATTATAATACCTTTAATCTTACTAATCAAAAAAAGGCCAGGTATCCATCAATGGGGCAATGGGTAAACAGTAATACATATTCTTACAGTAAACTAAAACTCAATAGAAACAAATGAAATACAGAATGACCAGCCATCTCATGCTATCCTGAATTACTTGCCTTATTATTTTATAAATGACACTGCTTATAAATAATATTAGGATATAAAAAATAATTTTTTAACATGGGCAGCAAACAGGTAAGGGAACTAATGCTTATATTATCAGCACATCAACAACATTTTCATAAAGAAATCTTTGTAATTTTGCTCTGGAATACATGGCTGTTTTTAAAGCTATTATTACATCGCAGCACTTAAAATGATGACCTAATACAAAACAAAATTTTTTAAAACAAGTAGAATGGACAACTAAAGCTACACAAAACTAACAGGTGGCAAGTTACCTGTCTCCTAATAAAAAATATTAATTCACAAATATCTTCTTGATTTCAGATATTAACTAACATGCACTAAGAACATAAGTACACCGTGGAAATACTGCAAGTGTGGTCTCACCATCATAATTAAGCAAATATTGCAATAAAGTGAGTGAACAAATTTTTTGGCTCCCCAGTGCATAAGAAAGTTATGTTTAGCTGAACACAGTGGTACAATCCCATAATCCCAGTATTCTGGGAGGCTGAGGCAGGTGGATCACAAACTCAAGTCAGCCTGGGCAACTTAGAGACTTACTAAGACCCTCTCTCTCTCTCTCTGTCTCTCTCTCTCAAAAGAAAAAAAAAAGCTGGGGATATAAGTCTGTGAGAAGGTCTTGAGTTCAATCCCTAGGACCACAAAAAAAAAAAAAATACGTTCACATTACACTGGTGTCACGGTGTTTATGCAGATGTCCCACACACACACATACACTCACAGGTGAGGCTTTTGGGTGGTGACTTTCTCATTGGAGCCTGATCAATGGATTAGTTCGCTGATAAATGGCTAGGTATGGTGATGCTGGGAGGTGAGGTCTGATCTGAGGAGGGGGTCACTACAGGTTATACCTTCTTTTCCTTCACACTCCTTGCTTCCTGCCGCTGCCCATGCCCCTCTGCCATGCTATCCTGCTTTGGAGCAAACCTACAAACTGCAAGCCCAAATAAACCTTTCCTCCTTTAATTTGTGGGTGTTGGGTATTGTGTCTCAGTGACAAGAAAGTAAGACAGCTGGAGTCAACTGAATGTACAATAGCATTATACATGAAAAGTGTATGTACCTTAATTTTTAAATATGCCTTTAAAATGCTAACAATCATCTGAGCCTTCAGCAAGTCATAAACTTTTCTGCTGGTAGAGGGTTTGGCCTCAATGTTGATGGATGCTGAATGATAAGGATGGTGGATGCAGAATGTTGGGATGGTTGTGGTAATTTTGTGTGTGTGGTACTATGGATGCCACACTAGGGACTCAGGCATGCTAGACAAGTGCCATTCCCCTGGGCTACATTTCTGACCATTTTTAAATTTTATTTTGAGACTGGGTCTCACTAAGTAGATAGGGCTGGCTTCAAACTTGTGATCTTGCTTCAGTCTCCCAAATAGTTAGAATTTCAGACCTATGCTACCACACCCAGCTGCAATTTCTTTTTTTATTAAATTAAATATTTGCAAACAATAGACAGCACCTTTAGAAAAATTTTCAGCAAGAAAGATATTGAAAGTTCAAACATCGAAAATTCAGAAATTAAAAGAATTCAGAAATAAGACAGAGATGCACAGTACTGCTACTAAGTACTATTCTACATTTTTCTGGAAGTTCTGGTCAACAAAAAAGAAATGACAGCTTAAAGCGGAAAAGAAAGGGAAAAAACAATTGCTATTAGATTATATGAATGCTGACATAAAACCAAGTGGATTAATAAATGATAAGTAATAACAGCATTCACCAAGATACATGAATATAATATCAGTATGTTGAAAAAATTTTTCTTTACCGCACCCAGTTGTGATTTCTTAAGACAAGAATAGCCGAGCGTGGTGGTGCAGGCCTTTAATCCCAGCACTCAGGAAGCTGAGGTAGGGGAAGCGTTGTGAGTTCAAGGTCAGCTTGGGCTACAACGTGAGCACAAGGCTGGCCTGAGCTACATAGTGCGACACTGCCTCAAAAAAATAGGGCCAGGAGTTTGGCTCAGTGGCTTAAGCGCTGCCTGGCAGACGTGAAGTTGTGAGTTCAACCCCCCGGTGCCACAAAGAAAAAAAAAAAAAAAAGACAAGAATGAAGTTTGCTGCATCTATTGACTCTTCTGATTTCTTTGCAGCATGCAAGGTGATTTAAAAATATTTTGCCCAGAGTAGAATTTCTTTCAAAATTGGAGTCAATTCTCTGAAACCCTACCACTGTCTTATCAACTAAGTTTATGTAACATTTTAAATTCTTTGTTGTCGTTTCAACAATATTCACCCATCTTCACCGGAAGTAGATTCCAATTCATGAAACTACTCTTCTTGCTCATCCATAAAAAACTTCTTTCCCACTTAAAGTTTTATCATGAGATGGCAGAAATTTAGTTATATCTTCAGGCTCCACTTCTAATTTTCTTGATACTTTACCACATCTAGTTATTTCCTCTACAGAACTCTTAAACTCCCTCAAAGACATCAACTTCAGGACTGGGATCAATTTCACACCAACTCCTGTTAATGTTGGTATTTTGACCTCTTCCCATAAATCATGAATGTTCTTAATGACCTCTAGAATGGTGAATACCTTCCAGAAGTTTTTCAATTTCCTTGGCCCAGATCCATCAGAGGAATCATTGTCTATGGCAGCTACAGCCTTATGAAATAAATTTCTTAAATCATAAGACTTGAAAGTCAAAATTATTCCTTGATCTATGAGCTACCAAATGAAAGTTGTGTTGCCAGACAAGACCATCAGAGTTCTTGGGTGACCAGGAGCATAATCAATGAGCAGTATCTACAAATTAATTTTTTTTAAGCAGTAAGTCTCAACAGTGAGCCTAAAATATTTAGTAAATCATGCTATAAACATGTGCTGTCATTCAGCCTTTATTGTTCCATTTATAGAGCACAGGCAGAGTAGATTTAGTATAATTCTTAAACACCCTAAGATTTTTAGGGTAAATGAGCGCTGGCTTCAACTTAAAGTCACCAGCTACATTAGCCTTTCCTTTGAAGCCTGTCACTGACTTTTCTCTAGTCATGAAGAGTCCTAGATGGGATCTTCTTCCAATATAAGGCTGCTTGTCTCCATCAGGGTAGCCACCTTCCTCCATTATCTTAGGTAGATTTTCTGGGTAAGCTGCAGCTTCTACATCTCCATTTGTTGCTTCACTTTGCACTTCTATGCTACCGAGACAACTTCTTCCTCTAAACTGCATGAACCATCTCTGCTAGATTTGAACTTTTCCTTCTTCAGCTTCTTCACCTCTCTCTCAGCTCTGACAGAATTGAAGGGTATGATCTTGGATTACACTTTGCTTAATGGAATGTTGTGGCTGACTTGATCTTCTATCCAGACCACTAAAGCTTTCTCCATACTGGCAATAAAACTTCTGCTTTTTTTATCATTTGTCTGTTCTAATAGCACTTTAAATTTCTTGCATTTACTCAATACTTTCCTTTACACTCAACTTGCTTACCTGTTCAGTAAGCAAGGTTTCAGTCTGTCCTAGCTTTTGATATTCCTTTCTTATTAAGCTTAATCATTTCCAACTTGTGATGTAAAATGAGACATGGGATTGGAGATATAGGTCACTGTTGGGGTGCTTGTAAGTACAAAGCCATGATTTCAATCCCCAGTACTACAGGAAGGAAGGAAGGAAGGAAGGAAGGAAGGAAGGAAGGAAGGAAGGAAGGAAGGCAGGCAGGCAGGCAGGAAAGGCAAGAGAGCAGAGATAAAGTATCTGTCTAGCATGTGCAAAGGCACCAGTTTGATATCCAAGCACAAAAAAAAAAAAAGGTGAGACACATGAAACTCTTCCTTTCACTTCAAGACTGAAAGGTAGGTCCGGGAGGGCTGAGAGCTGAGGGCGGCGGGCCGGCGCCGGCCGCTGCTGGTTGTCACGCCTGCCTTTCTCTTCTGCAGACCTGTCCGCTGCTGCTGCGGGTCTTCACCACCAACAAGGGGCGGCACCATCGCATGGACGAGTTCTCCCGCGGCAACGTCCCGTCCAGCGAGCTGCAGATCTACACCTGGATGGATGCAACCTTGAAAGAACTAACTAGTTTAGTAAAAGAAGTCTACCCAGAAGCTAGAAAGAAGGGCACACACTTCAATTTCGCAATTGTTTTTATGGATCTTAAAAGACCTGGCTATCGAGTTAAGGAGATTGGCAGCACCATGTCTGGCAGAAAGGGGACGGATGATTCCATGACTCTGCAGTCACAGAAGTTCCAGATAGGCGACTACCTGGACGTAGCCATCACCCCTCCAAATCGGGCGCCGCCTCCTTCAGGGCGGATGAGGCCGTATTAAACTGTATCTACTCCCTCTCACCCAACTATGTAAAATAAACACACTTTTTTCCTCTCCTGGTCTTTGCCATTAAAAAAAAAAAAAAAAAGACTGAAAGGTAGGATTACAACTGGCTAACTTTAATACTGTGGTGTCCAGGAAACAGGAAGACCCAAGGAGAGAGAGAAAAATGGCATCAGTTGGTGGAAAAATTAGAATACATATACACAGCATATACCCATTAAGTTCTGCCTTTACAGGTATAGTTTGTAGCACCCTGAAACAATGACAACAGTAACATCGAAGACCACTGATCATAACACACTGCAATCAAATAATAACTGAGGTACTGTAAGAATTACCAAAATGTGCCAGGTG
This sequence comes from Dasyprocta punctata, assembly GCA_004363535.1. Taxonomy (NCBI): domain Eukaryota; kingdom Metazoa; phylum Chordata; class Mammalia; order Rodentia; family Dasyproctidae; genus Dasyprocta; species Dasyprocta punctata. Next base: position 56,066 of record RJWM01001272.1, read on the forward strand.
AGGTGCAACATGCCACTAATACCAGCACTTAGCAGGGTGAAGCAGGATGACCATTGGGAGTTCAAGGCCAGCCTAGGCTACACAGTAAGTTCAAGGTTAGCCTTCACTACATGGCCAGACCCTGTCTCAAAAAACAAAAGCAAACAAACAAAAAAGAATTACCAAAATGTAACCCAGAAATACAAAGTGAGTGCAAACTGTTAGAAAAATCACACTGCCAAACTCGCTCAACACAGGGTTGTCACAAACTTTCAACTTGAAAAAAATACTTATCAGGCATGTGACAAATGCCTGTTAATCCCAGCATGCTGGGAGGATGAGGCAGGAGGAACACAAATTCAAGCCCAGCCTGGGCAACTTAAGTAACTTAGCAAAACTCTTTCTCAAAAAAAAAAAAAAAAAAAAAAAATTAAAAGGGCTGGGATGTAGCTATGTGCAAAGGCCTAGTACTTCATGGGGGTGGGGGGAGGAAAAGAAAGCACTAAAATGAGGGCTGCCTACATAAAATGAGTGAGACACAAGCTCTCAAAGGATTCATCAGTATCAAGCATAAACAAGTAATGGTAAGACCCACAAATGCTATAATCATAGAATGAGAAGTAGAAAGTATTCTGATTTCTTACCAATTAGGTGCCCGTAGGCACGTTAATTTTCCTAACTATGCTTCAGTTTCATATCAGTAACATGAAAATAAAAAGAATACATACCTCATCAGATTATAAGTAGTAAATAAGTACACATTAGTAAAGTGGCTGGAAAAAACATGGAACATCGTAAATGCCATAAAAGTATTGTTAAATAAGTAGAAACGTTACATTCCATAGTTTGGAATTATGAAATTGAGCCAGTATAAACAGTTTGCCTAATTTAATATACAAACCACTAACAAAAAATATGCTTCAAGTACTTTGGGTCTTAAATGACAGAAGAGTCAAAACCTTTTGTCAGAAGCTATCTAAAAGTAACAAAGAGAATAAGAAATATGATCGCCAATAAAACTAGGAGACACATGATATTTAAGTAGAAAAGATGCCAAAAAGGAGACTATCTGGAGAATAAAGGAAAAGATAAGCATGAGGTTCCACAACTCAAAAGAAAAGGAAGAGTACACTTTTTCCAGCAAACTTCCTGAAGTCCCACAAAACTTAAATTCAGCATTTGCAACATCAAAAATGGGGAACATGGTCTCACAGAGGGTGCTGCCCTGTTCATAGTTTGAAGAAGTAGAAGACTCAGAACTAAATTAGGAATCACACAAACAAGCCAGGCTGGCAGAAATTGGGCTGCTGGTGTTGCAGAAAGATATGGGAGCCTGTGCTGTCTTCAGCCTTGCTGCAGCCAATCTTCACTAGTTGGCTGAGAAGTTTAAAATTCAAACATGCAACCCTGCTCACAAATAAAATTACCATGAACTTGGAATACAGTAACTATCCCGAGCTACTACCATCTGATATCCTAAGAAGTGCTGCAGGAGAAAACCTCCTCATTCAAAAAGAATCAACTGAAAAGAAACAGGAAACAAGATCTTTTCCTGTTCCCGAAGAAAAATGAACAGGAAAAACATGGTAGACAAAACACACTCATGAGGAAAATGCTGCAGTGGAGCAGATATAATAGGTAACCAAATACTTCAAATGAATTTTTAAACTTAATTTTAAAATAAAAGCAAATCCAACTTCCAGATGGAATCAAACAATGTCAAATTACACTGAAAGGTGTATCTTTGTCTTCCTCTTGATCTTGAGGGAAGCTTCAGTCTCTTACCATTTAATATGATGTTACTTGTGGATTTATCATGTGTGCTCCTTGACATGCCCAGGAAATTTTTCTGCGTGGGGTGGGGGAGACTGACGATTAAATCCAAGGCCTAGTGCATGCTAGGAAAGTACTCTACCACTGGGTGAAGTCCCCTGCCCTTTATTTGGACTAAGTGGCCTAGGCTGGCCACAAACTTGTAATTCTTCTGCTTCAGTCTCCCAAGCACCTAAGACTACACGCATGTGGCACACATACAACTGAAGTTTTTTCTGTATTCCTAGTTCGCTGAGTCTTTTTATGGTAAGAGTGCTGATCATTATCAAATGCTTTTTCTGCCTCTACTGAGGTAATCATTTTTTCTTTTGTTCTCTTAATATAGTATATTTCATTAGCTGATTTTCTTAATTTGTACCAACTCTGCAGGGCTGGGAATGTACTCAGAGTGAGACCCTGGGTTCAATGCCTAGTACTACACACAAATACACAAGAAAATCTTAACACCTTTAACTACAAGGTATAAACTTCATTTGGTCATAGTATACATCTTTTTACTGTGCTGTTGGATTTGGTTTTGTGGTACAGCACTTTGTTAATTTATGCATTTATATTTCTAAAGGATTTGGTCCATAATTTTGTTGTGGTATCTTGTTAGACTTTGGTTATCAGAGCAACGATGGCCTCACAGCATATGTTAGAAAGGACCTCTCCTCTTTCATTTCAGAAGTGTCTAAGTAGTGTTGGTGTCAAGTGTTTAACTTTTTGGTAGAATCCACCAGTGAAGCCATCTAGTCTTAGACTTAACCTTTGTTGGGAGGTTCTTTGATTAGTGACTCAATCTCTATACTTATTAAAGGTCTTTTGAGAATTTTTATTTCTTCTGTTTCAATTTCTAGTCATTTGACCATTTCATCTAATTATCTAATTTACCAGAGAAAATCATTCACAGTATTTTCTTTACAATTCTTCTAATTTTTGTCAAGTAGTAATATACAAACTTCATTGTTTGCTTACAGTTATTTTCATCTTGTCTCTTTTGCTTAGATCAGCTAAGAGTTTGTCAATTTGCTGATCTTTTCAAAGAATCTACTCTGGTTTCACTAATTCTCTTTATTGTTTTTCTATTTTCTATTTCATTTATCCTTGATCTAATCTTTATTATTCTCTTCTTGCTGGCTTTAAATTGCTTCCTCTTTTTCTTGTTTTTTAAAGTATAAATTTAGTTTGCTGAACTGAGATTCTTTTTCTTTGTCTCTTTTTTTTTTTTTTTTTTAAAGATAGGATCTCACTATGCAGTCCAGGCAGGCCTTGAGCTCACAAGCCCAGGCTAGCCTCAAATTCATGGCAATCCTCCTGCCTCTGCCTCCCAAGTGCTGGGATTACAGACATGTACCATCAAGCCCAGCCTCCTTTGTGCTTTCTTAACACAGGCAATTTACAGCTACAAATTTCCCTCTCAATACCACTTTCATTGTATACCATAAGTTTTGTTATGCTACATTCTCATTTTCATTTGTCTCAACGCATTTTCTAATTTCCCTACTGATTGTTTTCACCCACTAGTTGTCTGGGAGTGTGCTGCTTACTTTCCATATGTTAGCAAAATTTCCAGTTTTTCTTCTGTTAATTGATTTCTAGCCCAATTACACTGTGAGCAGAAAGATGCCTTGGATAATGTTGATTTCTATAAACTTATTGATGATTATTTATGGTCTAATATATGGTCTATCCTAAAGAATGTTCTATGTGTACTTGAGAACTTCTTTGTTTGGTGAAGTGTTCTATGCATGTCTGTCAGGTTTAACTGATTTACTATATTGTTCAATGGAAGAGTACTGATAGTCCAGAAAGCAAAGATCATTCAATTAGAAAAGAATAGTCTCTTCAACAAATGGTACTAGAACCACATTTTCATGTGCAAAAGAATTAAGTTAAACCCCTATTTCATTCCAAATATAACTCAAATGGATTAAAGACCTAAATATAAGAACTATACAATTGTTAAAATATGGGGTAAATATTCATGACCTTGGATTTGGTACTGGATTCTTAAGGAACAACAAAAGCACAATCAACAAAGAAAAAAAAGCAGTTTAAATGCACTACATCAAAAACATAAACACATACCAATTGATTTTCAACAAGGTACAATAGGTAAAAGACAATCATTTAACAAATAATGCTAGCTCAAGAAACCAAAGCCAACTTTATACCTTAAGGAACTGGAAGAGCTAACATTATTAAAAGAAAATATGGGTAAAACTTCGTGTCACTGGAATAGATAAAAGTTCTAAAACAAGACATAAAAGCATAAACTAAAAAATTTTGATGAAATAAATTTCATCAATATTTGGAACTTTTACTCTTTAAAAAGACATATTTGAAGGGGCCAGGGATTTAGCTCAGCGGCTCAAGTGACTACCTGGTAAGCACAAAGTTGTGAGTTCAATCCCCGGTACCAAAAAGAAAAATAAAAGACATATTTGATAAACAACAAAGCAAGCCACAGACTAGGGGAAAACATATCTGGCAAAGGACTTGTATTTGGAATATACTGAAAAAATTCTTATTATTTAACAATAAGCAGTCAAAAAATTCAAATTTTTAAATATGGACAAAATACCTGAACTTTTTTTTTTTTTTTCGGTTTTTAGAAACAGGGTCTTGCTGTGTAGTCTAGGCTTGGTCTTGAACTCATGGCAACCTCCTTCCTTAGTGCTGGGATTACAGGTGTGCACACCATGCCCAGCTAAAGTTTTTCTTTACAGAAAAAAGCTACCCAGGGCAACCCACTTAGTACCCCTTCTGTCTGTCTCTCTCTGAGACACAAGCTTTCTTTCTCTCAATAAATATATTCTGTTCTTAACCTCCGTTGTTCCTAAAATTTATTCTTCAATTTTAGAGAACACAAACTCGTACCAGACATCTAGTAGGTTGGGAGTTTCATTCCCCTCTATCATTTGGAGGTCTTCCACCAAGATCATTGGACAGAGACTTAAAACTGTATACCTACCAAAGATAAAAATGCCTGATGTCTATTGAGGGCCTTTAGATAGAACCTCTGCAGAGTATCCCTGACTGCCAATCAACAACTACAAACCCCTTCAGCCTGAAGAAGCCAGACTGGTCATCGCCCATTACTCCCTCACAGCAGTTCAGGTTACTTCTTCAGAGCGGGGAATGTTACAGGCAGTTGAGTTAGTTAGAAATATTACAGGTAGGTAGACAGGGTGGGGCCGTTGAAGGAGCCAATGCAGAAGACCAGACACTTTGCAAACTTGGAGGTGACAGACACCTCTGCTGTGGGCCAGATATCAGGACAAAAGGCAAAACAAATGCAACTACACCCTAAGTATAAATATCAGGGATTGATATTCTTTTTTTTTGGGGGGGGATGCTCCTATGTAGTATTTTATAATCACAAATACTGAAAAGTCTTAACTGTCCATCACAAGAGAAATGGGAAGTAAAATGTGGTAGATTCACATGACGGCAATTACAATTACAGAGGATGGATTGATTTACACTTAAGCAACATGCACAGATCTCAAAACGTTATTCAGTAAAGAAAGCAAATTGGAGAACAATTCAATGTAACATTTGCGTTACATACAAAGCATTCTCAGTGAATTCATATATGTATGTAAAACTATTAAAACAAAGTCTAGACAGAAGTACAATAAACATTACAGCAGTTAAGAGGGGAAGGAGCGGGAAGGGGAATGGTTGGTAGTTGAACAATACTACCTTTATCTCTAACAACCTAATTTCTTAAAGAGATGGATTCATGCAAGACTTCAATAATCAGAACATTTTTGGCATGGCTGGGGATGGAACCCAGGGCCTTGTGCATGCTAAGCATGTGCTCTATCACTGTGTTATACCACCAGCCCTAATTTAACTCTTAAAAAGCAAAAAAGCAATACACAGATTAAGATAAGACTGAATGACTGAAGGCTGAACTTACCACACTAGGCTTTGCTGGCTCTGCAGAGTCCTTGAAGTTAATGAAGTTAGTTCCCAGTACAAACCACATGTTAGTCTGGGACATGGCCCAAGCTACCTTTCTCTCTAGTTCCTCACATCCCATGTTAGGGTTTAGGTACCTGGTTAGAAACATGGTTGGAGCTAGAAGCTTTCTAAAGTCCTCCACTTATCAGGTAAACCCCATCAGTGCCCTGAAACTTTCCCAGTAAACAGAACATTTCAGTACCTCCCAAATTTAGAGGTCCCTTTTGTCCCTAAAAGCTGGGATCAGAAATCTTTGGGGGTCCAGGCTTGAGAAAGCTTATATTCTGAAGGGTCGGCACTTAGTGGGCTCAACACATGTCAGCAGGGAGCTTGACATTATTAATTCCTATAAGGTAGGTAATATGGTTAGCCCCATTTTCACAGACAAGGGAACTGAGACACAGGTCAAATGATTTGCCCAGTGTCAAACTACCAGTATTCTAAATAGGGATCAATCACCTTGAGGAAGCCAGGAGTCATTAACCCCCTTACCAGCAAAGACCCTATTCTGTATTCATGCCCACTTGCTACATGACTCACCTCCCCATTTGATCCCAATTTAATCAATTTTACCTGAGCAATTACTTGCAATCCTATTGGTTGACCATAGTTCTGTCCCACCTCATCCCCACCTGCCTTGCGAGTTCCCATTTTTCTCCACCTTAGACCTGCCTCACCTCGTGGTTTTGCTCTATAAAAATCCCCAGAAAAGGCAAGAGCTGCTGGGCGTGGTGGTGCCTGCCTTTAATCCCAGCACTCAGAGGGGCTGAGGTAGGAGGAGCCTTGTGAGTTCAAGGCCAGCTTGGGCTACAACAGAAGCACAAGGCCAGCCTGAGCTATAGTGCGACCCTGCCTCAAGAAACTAGGGCTGGGAGTTCGGTTCAGTGGCTTAAGCACCTGTCTCGCAGGCGTGAGGCTGAGTTCGATCCCCCGGTGCCACAAAAACAAACCAAACCAAAACAAAACAAAACAACTCTTTGGCAAACCACTCGGGACCTATTCTCTCTCTCTCTCTCTCTCTCTCTCTCTCTCTCTCTCTCTTTCACACACACACACACACACACACACACACAGAAGCTTGCTTTCTCTCAAATATATCCTGCTCTTTAGCCAGGCATGGTGGCGCACACCTTTAATTCCAGCACTCAGGAGGCTGAGGTAGGTAGAGCATTGTGAGCTCAAGGCCAGCTTGGGCTACAACGTGAGCAAGTCCAGCCTGAACTACATAGTGGGACCCTGCCTTGAAAAAAAATAGGGCTGGGAAGAATTTGGCTCAGTGGCTTAAGCGCTTGCCTGGCAGGCACAAGGTTTTGAGTTCAATCCCCGGTACCACAATAAATAAATAAATAAATAAATTCTGCTCTTTAAAAAAAAAAAAGTCATAAGCGCCTGCCTGGTAAGCTCAAGGTCATGAGTTCAAGCCCCGGTACCAAGAAAAAAAAGAAAAAGAAAAAAGTTACCCAAACGATCCATAACAATGAAGCAATGCCTAATATCACTAGTCATCAGGGAAACTGAAAACCGAAACAAGATGCCACTAACAATTACTAGAATAATCAAAGTTAAGAAAACTAACAACACTGAGTGTTGATAAGGATGAGGCATGATTGGAATGCTCATATATTGCTAAGAAGAATGAAAAATGGTAGAGTCACTTTGGAAATTATTTTAGTAGTTTATTTCAATTTTAACACAATTCTGTCAAGAGATACAGCAGTTATACTCTTAAGTACTTACCCAAGGGAAATGAAAACATGTCTATTCAAAGACCTGCACACAAATGCTTACAGCAGCATTATATTTAAGTAAAAAACTGAAAACAATAAAATGTCTATCAACTGATGAATGAGCTGCAGTTTCGAACCTTGCAAGGGTTTGAGGGTTTGCCCCTCCAAAACTCATGTTGAAATATAACTGTCACTGTAACAGTATAAAAAAGCAGGACGTTTAAGTGCAGTGCCCAACAGCACTGCACTCATGGGTGGGACTTATGTCATTATAGAGGGTGAGCTTGGTCCCCTTTCCTCTCTTTTTTGCCCTTCTGCCACATGATGACACATCTAGAAAGTCCTTAGCAGATGCCAGCACCTAATCTTAGAATCCCAGGTATCAGAAATATGAGCTAATGGATTTCTATTATTTCTAAATTACCTAGTCACAGGTATTCTGTTACAGCAGCACAAAACAGACTAAAACATATATTTACTATGAAAAACTACTTAGTAATTTTAAAGAGAAATACAAATATACGTAACAGAGATAAATCTCAAAAACTTTGTCAGTACACACTGACAAAGTATACTGAGTAAAGATGTCAAATACAAGCCAAGTATGGTGGCTCATGCCTACAATACCAGCACTTAGAAGACTAAAGCAGGAGAATCCTGAATACAAGGCCAGCCTGGGCTACAAAGTAAGTTCAAAGCACCTTACACCGCATAGTGAGACCTTGTCTCAAACCTCCCTTAAAAGAAAAAAAAGTCTTCACTGTATAACTCCATTTACATAAAATTCTAGGAAAGACACAACTACAGAAACTAAAAATGAGTAGTTATTTGAGACTGAAGCATCAAAGGCATAAACATTTAGGATGATGGAAATGTTCTGTATGCTCAGTGTTATAGCGATTACTTGACTACAGAATACACAATTATTAAAAACAAATCAAACTGAATATACTTTAAATGGATGAACTGTACTGTATATAAACTATTTTAGTACCTCAATATGGTTAGTAAAAAATCAGACACAGTGTAAGTACTAAGTACCAAAATAATAAGTACTATCCTTTTAAATAAGAATATTTCAGAACCTGCAAAACACTAAAATTTTAAAATTTTTGGTTTATTGTTTCAGAAAACTTAGCATGTTTCCATCTTTATTAGATCTGATTAGGCTTACTTTAGGTATCATATGAAATCATTACCTGAATCCCTATTCTGGACCAAATATCCATCCTCCTCACTCCCAAAGCAGTTATACTGTTAGCTATATTACATTTAAAATACCTGTATTTCTGTATATCTCTTTTATACATCTTTGTAGTCCAAGTATTAAGCTTTATGCTGGCACACAGTTCAAAATGAAATAAATCTATAAAATATAGACACTATTCCTGGAAGAAAAACATTCCTCCAAAAAAATAAAAAGGAAAAGGAAAAGAAACAGCTTGGTAACATCAGCATTCTCTGTCATTTTAAATTTATGGAAAAAATAATTTTAGATGTTAAATCTAATTATGCTGATTTTATTGGCATTACACTGGATTTAATTTATAAACTAAAGAACTGGTACTTTAACTTGATATGCTATTTGTCTAACAGTCCCAAGATCCAAGCAATCTTACAGAGGTTTGCTAATAGCCTTTAAATTTTTTAAAAGCACCCTTGCATCCCTTATTTTTGCAATGTTATGAAACAAGGTAACTAAGATCCCAGCAAATACTACCAATGCAAATGCTAAGACAAAAATATGTTCTGTGTTATTAAACCCTTTAAAAAACCTCCCAAGGATCTGGCAGTTACACTTCCCCACTGTGCCCAGGACTCATTTTAAATGCAGGTTATAAGATAGCTGCTAGTGACTATCAATGTAATTCCAGTCCAGCTCACTTGGCCTGATGCTTGGCATTAGTGAGAAACACTATGTACACTTTACACCTAGTACAACTAAATAGCACATAAGGTATTATCACTTTAAAAAGAAAAGGAAAAAAAGTACAAACTTTACTAAGTTAAAGCAAGGGAGCTAAAGCAACCAGTGGTGAAAATCTAAATTATACAATATAGTCTAGCGGAATATATTCATTTAAAAGCTGTCTAATGATGAACTGACTGAGCCACAGAGCCTGTTAGGTAAAAACAGTAAAAATCCCCGTCAGTAAAACATTTCAATTTTTATTTGATGAGGCAATTCTCTAAACACCTGATACTTCAGAACTGTCTTGTCTGTTCTTGAATTACTCTCACAAGTGAAATTTAGAGTTAGTTCTACAAATTTGATGAGAAAAGTCTTCTGAGGTTTTTACTGGAATCAAACTAAACCTAAGAACTAGAAAATTAGTACCTTACTACGGAGCTTTTTCATCAATGAAAACAGTTATTTATGTATTAATTCAGATCTTCTTTTACAAACTTCAAAGAGTACTTTTTAATTTTGTCCACAGTCTTGGCACAGGGTTTAGGATTTGCTCTTGGGTATCCTTACTATTCAGTGTGTTTATTATTGCTCTTGCAGATGGGATCATTTTCCTATAATTTTTATTGGTGGTTTCTAGAGTATACAAGCAATATTGATTCATTATAACAACCTTCAAATTCTTACTGATTCTCATACTTTGCATCTATTCTGAGATGAATCCACTCAGACAATTTCACTAGTCTTTAAATGATGAGAATTTTATGACATTTTTCTAATTCTGTATGCATGTACTTTTCATGTGTTCTGGAATTGAGGGTGTTATCAATCAACGTTTTTCAAAGAAACAGAACAAATGAGGGGGAGAGAGACTGATTTATTTCAAGAAACCGGCTCCTGCATTTGTGGGGGCTGACGAGTCTGAAATCCGTAGGCTAGTCTGGCAGACTGGAAACTCAAAGGCAGGAGTTAACACTACAATCTTGAGGCAGAATTTCTTCCTCCAGAAACATCAGTTTTGCTCCTACGACCCTTCAAATGACTAATGAGGCACACAAATACTATAGAGTAATTTCTTTTGCTTAAAGTCAACTGATTGTAGGTATCACCACTTTCACAAAAATACCTTCACAGTAGTGCGAAGTTTAATACCTGATTAAATAACTGTGTACTACAACATAGCCAGGTCAACACATAAAACTATCCATCACAGAATGTTGCATTTGTTTTATCCACAATTTTAATAAGACAGATGTCTTCTAAGGCACCAGTACTAAGTATAAGGATTGCAGTAGGTTTTAAACAGTACGGTATATGGTGTCTCCTAATTTTTATTACTGTTCCCTTCCTACTATTAAGACAAATTTTGTTATTTTTATAATTTGTTGAGATTTAACACTAAGGCAAATAATTTTAAGTATTTTCTATTTCTTAACAAATTCATTAAAAAACTATGTTTCCTTTTTAATCATATCCCACACATTTTGTATTTATGTCTATGCACTAGGAATTGAACCCTGAACCTTGCACATACTAAGCATATGCTTTACCACTGAACTATACTCGAAGCCTCTACCCTACAAGTTTTGTTGTATAGAACATTCGCTGTGATTTTTATTATAATTTCTACTTTAACTCTTTTAGAAGTAGTTTCATTTGTTTTCAGATACAAGCAGGGAGACGAAAGCTTCAACAGTTACTTGTGAAATTTTTCTAACATATAACAGAGTTTTAGAGTTGATATCCACATAGTCACTATCTAGATTCTGTCATAACATTTCACTACATGTGCTTTATGAAACATTTGTTTTTATCCATCTCTCTAGCTATTCATTAATCCACCTTATTTCTGGTGCTTTTAACCACTTGACAGCTTACCCCAAGCATCACTCAAGACAGTGCATTTGTTTACTTACTACCCGAGCGTCACTTGGGCAGATGTCATTTCAACAAGTTGATTCTTGTATTAAATAAATTTGATAAAATTGTCATTTTTATATGTCCTGTTATATCATTTTATAAAAGTTAATGAAAAAATATGTGATTTTTAGTCATCCTGTATTTAAATAAATGAAGAGCAAAACTGCAGTAATATTCTTCCCCCTAATTATTTTAGTATGAATATTAACTAATGTCTAATATTTTGACTTTTTATGTAAAATTACATATGACTGAACACACATATTACGTGTACATTACCTGAGTTTTGACAGTTGTACAAATCTCTATAAACCAAGGCCTATCAGCATACAGACTGACAAGCATGCCTGTGATCCCAGCACTCTGGGAGGCTGAGGCAAGAGGATCATAAGTTCGAGCTCAACCTGGGCAGTTTAGCAACTTGGCAACAACCAAAAAATAAAAAATACAGCTGGAGACATAATCCAATCCCCAGTACCACAGATGGATGGATGGATGAATGGATAGATGAATGGAGAATGATAGTATCTCAGAAAGTTCCCTTATACAATTTTCTAGTCAATTCCCACCCTTAACCTCCTTAGGAAACCATTGTACTGACCCTTTTCAATGATAAATTAGTTTTGTCTATTCTGGGACTTGATATATATGGAATCATACATAATTTGTCTAGATTTCCTTTATGGTCCAATAAATATGATCAATTTTCCTATTTCAAAAGAATTCACTTTCCCTCTATTGGATGTAGAATTCGTATGTTTGTAACTCATTAAGCTTATTATAGAAATCAAACCTGGTTTTTTTTTGCTAAAGGATACAGAGTCTGGCCATGTTTTACAAGCCCCCTTGAACTAGCAGTACTCCTGCCTCAGACTCCTGAGTAGTTGGGACTACAAACATGCAACAGTGCACCCTGCTCAGAAGTCAAATCGTCTATTTTTAAATTGCTTAATATATCAACTTCAGCAAGAGGTATATAAAAGCAAGGGGCAGAGGAAAGCTATCCAGAAGGATGAGGCAAGAAATTACCTGAACTGAACAATTCAAGATCAACCTAGACAACAGAGTAAAACTATAAAGAAAAAGAAATAAAGGAGAAAGTAGAGAAGGGAAGGGAGGAATGAAAAGTGAGAGAGTAAAAGTGAGAGGAAGAGGGAGTGAGAATAATAAAGCTAGTCAGAGGTTTTCTCAATTTCTCCTAATAATTTTATCATTTCTACATTTTCTATTTTATATACATGTTATTAGGAGGACAAATCCACTTGCTTATTGAACTTTAAGTATTTTTGTTACTACTAATGACCAGACTTCAATTCTACCAAACAATTTCTTCTTAGTGTTTCCTAGAGTATTTCACTGCTTTATTTTCAATTAACAGGTCTTTATGCTGTTTTAGGTGTGTGTCCTAAGTATGTAGCAACCTAGAATTTCATTTATTAGGTTAAAAAAAAAAAAAGCAAAGTTGAAAAACAAATTGGAAAAAGCATTTCAAATAAAGCTAACAATCTGAAATATTTTTTTAGAAACTCTAAAAGTGAGTAAGAGAGCCAGTACTGTGGTGCATGCCTATAATTTACCCCAGTTACTCAAGAGGGCAGGAGGATTGCAAGTTTGAGGCCAGCTGGACAACTTAGTGAGTCCCTGTCTCAAAAAATAAAAAGGGCTAAAGATATAGCTCAGTAGTAGAATGTTTACCTCTCTGGTACCACACAAACACACAATAAAAGCAAGTGCACTAAAAATATTACATAAAATTACCTTCAAGCTATGTGTGTGAAGTGTACAGTACATGAAATATGAATTTCATGCTTACTCAGCTCTCATCCCCAAGATACTGTATCTCATTTTATACATATAAATATCTCAAGATCTAAAAACAGTATCCAAAACACTACCGTTCTCAAACATTTCAGATAAGGGATACTGAACCTGCAAGTATTATTGCCTGAACCAGAAATAAAGACCAATGTAGATGGTGGTTGAGGTAATCTGGCCACAAGCACAGTGTAAGTAATCATTTAAACAGTTATGTTTGACCCATCAGTTCTAAACATTTACAATAAAAGTTTTAAACATTTACAATAAAAAGATGATTACATAAATGCAACAGTATGCCCTGCTCAGAAATCAAATCTTCTAAATAAGGACATCAATCACTATGCTATAACATTCAATAACAAAAAGTAATGAAGTACTTGAGATGTTATAATATTGATGAGCCTTGAGAATAATAAATGAAATCAGCTGGGCACAAAGAACCACATATTATATGACTCTTTATAAAGTATCTAGAATAAGCAAATCTGTAGACAGAAAGTAGATCAGTGATTGCCTAGGCCTGAGCAACTGGGGTGGTAGGAGAAGATGAAAATAAAGAGGTTCACGGTTTCTTTTTGTGATAATAAAAATGTTCTAAAGTTGATTATAAATAATAGATGCACAACTCTGAATAAGCGAAAAGGTTGTGAAAGATATACTAAGTGGGTGAATTGAGTAATATGTGAATTACATCTCAACAAAGTTTTAAAAATTTCTCTGCCAGAGTGCACATATAATCTAGTATATGTAAAAGCACAGGATTGAAAGATATAAATATCAAATATGTACAAATAATTTTAATTACATATTTAAATACCTTCCTCCAATATATTTAAGTAGACTTCCATTTCTAGCCATGATGAAATAACTGACTCCACACTGGCATTCCCTCCCCAGATAACATCTAGAAACTAGACAAAATACATGTCTACTATTCTCAGGTACTGTGCAACAGATAGAACCGAAGGTATGTCCCATGTTCACATTTTCCTAATGCCATCACAGGGAGATAGCCAAGTATGATGGTCTCACTGAATTGAGATGAAGAGATTAGAACTGTGGGCTAATGGGCAGCTCAAATTTATAAGACAGAGTAGTGAAGAGGAGGTAACTATGCCAAAGGGATAGCTCCAGAAGTATGCGTGCTGGTTCCTTGAGTGCTCCTGGCTGAAGCCTAGGCTACACAAACATCAAGCAGGATTCTATAAGGCCCAGCCAAGAGTCACTGCTGAATACCTATGATCTCAACTGATACCAGAGGCAGTTCTCTGGTGGGAAACATTGGAATGTCAGTCTGTTCAGAACAGGGACATTCCAGTGGACATACAGCATCCTTCAGGCATTCAGCTGAAACTCCAAAAAGGTCATACAATAAAGGACAAGTTCTAAAACAAATGACAAAACCTAAATAGACTTATCGCAACATAATCAAATCTGGAAGGTAAAACAGTAAGACATTTACCCATGTTTGAAACAGCAGGCAAGAACTTTGAAATTGCTATTACAAATATGCTGAGTCATTTAAAAATACAATAGTAGAAATAAAAACTTAATTTCATTGGATTTGCTCAACAGTAGACTGAAAACCAGAGAAGACCAATGAACCAGAAAATAGATCAACAGAAGATCATCCAATGTGAGAAACAAAGAACATCAAGGAACAGTTTAATGTACATGTAGTTGGAGTCCAAGAGGAAGAAGAGTGGAGAAGAGGCAGGAAAAAAGAAATATTTGAGGAAATAAAGGCCAGAAGTTCTCCAGGTTTGAAAAACATCGAACTATGGATCCAAAAATCTCAATGAAGCCAGGCATGGTGCACACACCTGTAATCTCAGAATTCAGGAGGCTGAGGCAAGAGGATCACTGTGAGTTCGAGGCCAGGTTGAACTAAAGTGAGATCCTGTCTCAAAAAAAAACATCTCAGTGAGCCCCAAACAAGATAATTACTGATACCACACTAGTCAACTCATACTCAAACTATAGAAAATCAAGGCAAAAATTTAAAAAGCTATCAGAGAGGCTAGGAGTGTAGCTCAGTGGTAGACCACTTGCCTAACATGCAACAGTACAAAAGCCCCTAGATTCAATCCCCAGCACTACCCAAATAAATAACATTAAGAAAAAAAGTTATCAGAGAGGGAAGAGAAACACATAGACATGAACAAGTATAAATAATAGTTGAATAAATGAAGGCCAGAAGTAAAAGGTATGACCAACTGGCAACCTACAGTCTTCCTGTCTAAGCCTTCTGAGTAACTGGGATGACAGGTATGTGCTACTGCACTCAGCTAATGTAAACTTTTATGGTATCTGTTATGTATAACAGACATGCAATAAAACATTTAGTAATATTTACTGAATCATTAAATTTTAATAGAATAGGTAATATTCACATATTTCAAAATTCAAAACACACAAAAAAGGGTATACTAGAAAAGTCTCTACCCCCTGGCCTCATCCTCTACCCACCAATGGGAAGAAAAACAAATATACTCCAGAGGACATGCATACTCCAGTTGTGGGACCACAGACATGGCAATTTTCATAACACCAAAAATAACATTTTTTTATGAGTTGGGATTATTTGGAAGCTCATAAAATAGAAAATATTTGGATGTCAAGAAATTCAGACATGAATGCCAAAAAGGAGATCCAATGGAATGTAAAAATAAAGCATGCCCAAGGAATTCTTCAAGAACATAAAATGAAATAAACAAAAATATAATAAGAGTCTGTAAATTAGTCCTGACCAGCACATGACAAGAATTCTGCAACAGTTGAACAAAGGACAGGGTTACAAGATTTTGTGCCTAGTTCCCAATTTAGTCACTGAAAAGGCAACAGCCTATTCCAGACTTACAAAACAAACTTCTAGTTGTTCATCATCCTAAAGACTGACACCAACAACACAAAATAACATCGGTGGGATTCAAAGAAACATGAGAAACTAGAAGGATTTACAAAGAAAAACACCAATTTGCCACCACAAACTTCCTCTGGCAAAAGGCCTCAAACTTTATACTTCAAGACTGAATTCTCAATCCTCAATTATTAGGGCAATTATTCACCTAGGGATGAGTTTAGTTCTTATTTATTCCTCTCTTTACTCATTTTAGCCACTTCACCTAAGTAAAAAGAAACCAAAAACACGCAATTGCCCACAGGGCCCTTAGACCACCACTTCTCCAAATTCAGATGACCAAAAGTACAAGATTTTTAAATCATTCTTACATGCCTAAGAAAAAAATCTTAAGAAGCCACTGGCCTACTACCCTATCACCTATGGCAAATGCAAAAACCTCTTTCTTCACTAGCAGGTAAGAAGCCCTGAATCAGATTTTAAGCACTCCAAAACAAAAACAAACTCCTCCTAACCAAATATACTGAATGCAAAATGAAATGAATTAAATGCCTGGCATGGTGACACATGCCTGTAAACCCAGTACTCGGCAGGCTGAAGCAGGAGGAACCCCACGAAGTCTAAGCCAGACTGGGTTACACAATGAATTCGAGACCAACTAAACCTATATTGCATGAGCCTCTTTCAAAATATTTTTAAAAATTTTTTTAAATGGTTTCCATGGGGCCGGGAATTTAGCTCAGTGGCATAAGCGCCTGCCTGGCAGGCACGAGGCTGTGAGTTCGATCCTCGGTGCAAAAAAAAAATGGTTTCTATGGAGAGTTCCCAATTCACAATGTGCTTGGGACAGTTGGAATTCCAACAATGTCCCTTGTATTCTAACCCTAACATGTTTTTTAAACTTTTATAGGAACCAATAATGAATAAACTGGAAATGGATCTGTGCAGCAACCGGTCAAAACTGTTACACAGCAGAAGTCATATTATTGCCACCATTACCTTATTCTTGGTAAAGATTCATCTCCAAAAAGATAATCACCTTCTCAGCCTCCTTTTCAGCAAGGCAAGCACAGGCATAAGAAGCAAATTCATTCAATAAGGTATAAGGGAAAATCTGTTAGGATAATTCTGGTAAAAACTTTGCATCCTAAAGGAGGGAAGGAGAGGAAAATTGCATAAGGACAAACTGTCTTTCCTTCCTCTTCATTCAATTCCTCAAATTGTTACATGAAAACATGACTGAAACTGCAGAAGTCATCTACTAACAATGAGGAGACTCATGCAGAAAAATGGAAGGCACCGAAGACAGCTGACTTTAGTAAAAGAGATGTTTTAGCATCACTTGAGCAGTTTATCTTTCATGCCCATTACATTTCTCAACCTAGGATAGCTTGCAGGCCATAATTTTTGAATTGATACTCTAAATTACTTAACAAAATTACAGGCCCATAAATTCACAGAGCATCTATTATATTCTACATACTACACAAGAGATATTTTACATCCATGACTTTGTTTAATTATCAAAATAACCATATAAGGTATTGCAATTACTATCATTTTATAGATACAAACATGAGGCTCAGAGAAGTTAAAGTGATTTGTGTGCATAATTTACGCAGCTAATAAAAGACTAAGCACTAGGATTCCTACCAAGGTGGGTGACCTCTACATAGTACGTCTTACAGTTCTACCACAGATTACCTTCACTAACTCTCATATTTATGTACCAAAGCATGGCTAGAGACTAGGTCAAGGAAAAATACACATGAAGATTATTCAACTTATCTATTCTCAATGCTAGTGGTAAGTAACTTTACTAGCCCTTACCATTTGGCTCAGGAGAATGTCCTCTATTCAAGTCTGTAAACCATAAAATACAAGGTTCAGAGAAACTCTGTAACAACCAAGACTACCCACCTAATAAGAGGCAGAGCTGGGTATCGATCTCTGATCTACCTTCAAAGTCCTCCTTCTTTCCACAACTTTAGTGACTCTCTAAATTTAACACACATAAGAATCATATCACTGAAGCTACAGCCCAGTGGTAGAATACTGGCCTAATAGTGTGAGGCCCTCAACTCAATCCCCAGCACTGAAACAAAACAAAGCAGTTGACCAACAGCTCAATGTATGAAAAAATAAGAAAATTTACTAGTTAATAGTATGCATTTTGATAAGGAAAATAATTCAAAAGATATGACCCATAATGAATTCCTTGGTTAAAAGCTTGGGAAACACAAATGTAGGGAAAAGGGCACCAGTCTAGAATTTAGAAAAAATAATTTAGAATCCTCATCAAAATGATTCACATCATGTCACCTATGGAAAAAGAGATCATCATATCCCCAGATACTGTAAGATTCTGTAACTTTTCCATATCACATAATAACGTCCTAAAAATGTCTGCTATAATTTACATTCTGGGTTCCTGAAAACAAACAAACAACAACAACAAAAAAAAAAAACCACTTTTCTTAGCACATTAAAAGGATAAGCAATACTAAGAAGGAAAAGACATAGGCTCTAGTACTTAGAAAACTTACTTGGTAAGAGGTCTTAAAAAGCAAAGAAAGAAAAAAATTAATAAACTAAAGAGAAAGTAAAGCACATTTTTCTACTGCTGACAGCAAAAGTCAACAGGAAATGCATCAGTATAAAACCTCCCAAAGCATGGAATGTTCCTGGTTAACAACAAATAAGTTATCTTTCCTTCTCATACTTCACTTCCAGCACATCAGCTTCCCAATGAGTCTGGAAGAAATGAACTGAAGAAGTGGAGGAGAGTAAAGAAAACAAACTATCATCATTAGCTTCCTGCTCTCAAAATTCCTGAAAATGAAATGGACAAGGATGGAAACTAGTTACATCCATCATGAAACTCTTGTGTGTATAGCTTAAACTTTTATATATTTGTGTTTTAACTTTTTTTTTTTTTTGATACTGGGGATCGAACTCATGACCTCACGCTTGCCAGGCAGATACTTGTGCCACTGAGCTATACCCCTGGCTGTTTTAACTTTTTTAAAGTCATAAAAAACTTTTCTACTACTCATTTCTTTATATTAAGAATACAAAGTCAGACAGGCATGGTGACCTACTCCTGTAATTCAAGCTTGAGGGGCAGAAACAGGAGAATTGAAGGTTCAAGGCCAGCCTTAGCAACATATCAAGACCCTTTCTCAAAATAAAAAACAAAAAGGACTGGGAACATAGCTCACTGATAGAGAACTTGACTAGCATGCACAAGGCCCTAGGTTAAATCCCCTCCCCCAAAGAAAGAAGAAAAACCCATTAAACTTACTGGGCAAATTCAACTGAGCATAAAGTGGCAGAGGTCATAGGTAAGGAGCTCTGAGGAATTCTAGGGAGGGAAGCTGCATGGGTTTGATCCTGTGTCCCCACAAGGCCTCATGCAATCTGGGTGGGGCTGAGTCTGGTGTTGTGATTCTTTTGTTGTCTAGCACTGGGACTGGCGATGTGAGTGCCGCACCCACCCAGAGGTGGAGCCAACATACAGTGCAAGGGTGAGAGGAAGGCGTATCTTCCTCTCTCTCTCTCTGTCTCTCTGTCTCTGTGTCTCTGTCTCTCTCTCTCACCAGTTTGCCCTGTTATTTGGTGGCTGCCATGAATGGCTGCCCTGCCACACCATGCTGCCTTGGAGCCAACTAAGTATGGACTGAAACCACCAAGAACTGTAAGAAATAAACCTTTCCTTCCCTAATTTTGGGCATCAGGTATTTTGTCTCAGCAACAAGTGAAAAGTAACTAAGACAGAAGCAGTGGGAACAGGAAAGGAAAATGGAAGCAGATCCTACACAATGTAACACATATTAAAGTCCAAATTCAAAATTTGCTAATGATTTTATTTATTTATGGCAATACTGGGTACTGAACCCAGGGCCTTCACTTTGAACTACATTCCAGTCTTCTTTCTTTCTTTCTTTCTTTCTTTCTTTAAGACAGGGTCTTGCTAAGTTTCCCAGGCTGGGCTCAAACCTGTGATCCTCCTCAGCTTCCTAGAGGGCTGAGATTACTGGCATGCACCCCCACAGGGGGCTTTCTTATGATTTTTTTCAAAGGTCATCCCACCTGCTAGAGCAGACTAGAAAAGCCAGACAAACCATCTCTTTCCTCAAAATAGCCAACATCATGAACACAAAGAGCAGACAAGTCTCTACTTTCAACTCAGTATTATAGGCTGAGCACCCCTTATTCGAAATACTTTGGCCCAGAAGTATTTCAGATTTCAGAGTTTTTTCAATTTTTGAATATTTATATATGCTCAACTTTTTGAGTGGAGAATTTCAGATTTTTATATTACAAATACTCAATATGTATCATCGACAGAAAAAAAAGAAATGAAAAAGCAAGTTAGAAACCTAAAAAAAGTATTATATTCACAGCTACATGAGAGTGAAGTGACTGCTTGAGACCCATCTTTCAAGTCACCTCATAAAAACACAGAGTTTCTTCCATATCAGTTTATAGAAATAGTATGACACCCTAAAAAAGAAGTTTATCGTGATAGCTATGAATCAGGATTAAAAGAAAATCAATTGGAACTACTTTCTATACTACTCTCATCTCTAAAAGAATTCTCATGAAGATGTTCAAAATCTAACAAGACATCTAACAATGGAGCTATACCTACTATTAGCCACAATATGATACATTTAAAAGGCATATTTTTAGAAAGCTAGACTTACACTTTGTAAGGATTTGAAGTGAAAATGTCTGTGCTTTCAAACAGCTTTTCATAATTCTGAACTGATAACAGCTTCAATTTTATGTACATTCTTCTTTATAAGCAATAATTTGTAAATTAGTAATATTAAATAATTTTCTTTTTGTTTGAACTATAGTATTCTTGATTACCATAGCGCACACAACTTTCCTACTGAAAATCAAAACCCCATATTCAAAAATAGAAATACAGACTTCCTTTTTTATCATGTATCATTTTTTACTGTTATGCTCCTCAGTGAAAAGCATGTACTCCTCAAAGATGTAGGAAGTAGACAAGCAGAAAAGCTTCTTTGGCTGGAATTCTATTATCTTCAAATGCTTTGAATGAGATTTGGGGAGACACCCTTTGCTACTGTCACTAGTGTTTTTTTTTTGTTTGTTTGTTTTGGTACCAGGTATTGAACTCATGATCTCATACTTACAGGCAGGCACTTGTGCTGCTGAGCTATATCCCCGGCCTGCTGTCACTAAATTTTTAAATATACAATATATACTATTTCCATACATATATATATATACATGCAGATTTGTGCTAATTTTGCTGAAATGGAATCCTGAAGGATATATTCATGAAATAAAGCCTTCATAGATTTTCAGGACTATTATGGTTTGAATGAAGGCAAAAATGTTGGGCCTAGTTTAAAACACTCTGTAGAGTGTAATCTGCATAAGACAGATCTTGGCCTTTCTCATTTCTGTATCCACCGACAGGGGCTTGCTTATGCTGAATCAGTTCAGAAGTTACATTACCAACCTAGTCTCAATAGCAACACGTTTAAAACTGGGAAAAGGCTGGGTATGTAGCTCAGTAGTAGAGCATACTAAATGCACAAGACCCTGGTTTCAGCCCCTGACACTAAAAAATAAAGTGAGAACAAACATAACTTGAGAGTGTTCCTGCTCACTTGAATGTCAATTTCAAATAATACTCTTATTAATGTAATCAAACTTATATACATAGCCAATGTAACATGTATAGGAAAGGCCTAGCTAATAAGAATTTTTAAAAGATGAACCTTATTTATTTGAAGTATATTGAGCTTATTGAGTTTGTAAGCAGCATTAAAAACAATCATTCTGAGCCAAGCATGGTGGCGCACGCCTTTAATCCCAGCACTTGGGAGGCTGAGGTAGGAAAAGCGTTGTGACTTCGATGCCAGCTTGGGCTACGACATGAGTGCAAGGCCAGCCTGAGCTACACAGTGTGACCCTGCCTCAAAAAACCAGGACTGGAAGTTTGGTTCAGTGACTTAAGCACCTGTCTGACAGGCGCGAGGTTGTGAGTTCAATCTCTGGTGCCACAAAAAAAAAAAAAAAACCATCATTCTGGTCGAGCATGGTGGCACACACCTGGAATCCCAGCATTCACTAAGGTAAGGCAGGAGAATCACAGTTCAAGGCCAGCCTGGACTACATAATGAGTTCAAGGCCAGACTGCACTACAAAGCGAGACCCTGCCTCAAAAAAAAAAAAAAAAAAATCACACTGTCAGGCATGGAAGTGTACACCTGCAATCCTAGCACTTGGGAGTCTGAGGCAGGAGGATTCTTATGAGTTTGAGGCCAGCCTGGACTACATAGTGAGTTCAAGGCCTTCACGGCCAGCCAGATCTACAACGGCAGGCTCTGACTCAAAAACAAACAAACAAACAAACAAACAAACAAAAACATTCCTTAGTTCCAAGATGTGGAACTGAAAATTTTCTATAAAACACATTTTGAAAGATGCTCATAAATAGCTGTAATAGTTCATAAGTTGCTATATAGTATTTCCACAGAGGGAATGTGCAGCTTTTCCCATTACATGAAACCAAAGAAAAATTTCAGCACCTTCATTTGCTGTATATGATAAGAGGGTGAAAACATTCTTGTTTCTACAAAGGTGAATTATGTAGCAATATTTGAGAATACATGCCATGGTCACCTTATTTTATAAAACGTGTTAAACTCTAAGGTATACTTGAGCCATAGCAAAGAATTAAAGGTCTTAAATCAGTAGAACAGAGAGAGACAGAGAGATAGAGACAGAGAGGCAGAAACAGAGAGAGAGAGGAAAGGGCAGAGACACAGACACAGGCATAGGCACAGACACAGACACAGAGAAAAGACAGAGAGACTGAGACAGAAACTGAGACAGAGACTGAGACCTGACTTCATGTTTTAGCAGATAATACAATTTTCTATTCACAGCTGTATGACAATAAATAGAAGAACACATTGATTCCTTTAAAATAACAATCTGTTAATCCTTGAACAACTCCAATCTCTGCATTTACATTTTACATATAGAGATATACCCTATCTCAAATAGGACAGTATAAAGTGCCTACATGAATCAAGGTGTAAGGAAAGCTCAATAGATACCCCTACAGTCCCCTACAAACAGAGCTTATAAAATATCTCATCTAAGAACAAATAAGGTACATTTAAATATAACCACTAATATACATTTGCCATCCCAAACTAAGGATTCAAAGATACTGTTATGGTTAATACACTGTGTCAACTTGAGAAGTTTAGAAATTTAATTAAGAGATTCAACAGGGAGCCAGGATTCCTACTTTATAAATATCTTCAGCCTGAGCAAGAGGAGGGCACAGAGGTGGTGAGTGCTTCGCCTGTCCTGGGGGAGGTGTTAGTCTGCTTACAATATAAGGAAGAAGAGGCTTGTTTCACCCTTTTTGTTCTGGCTGCTTTTGCTGGCTGCTGCCTTGAAGTGTGGCCTGGGTGCCATGTCACCCAGCCATGTAGCCAGCTGATTATGGACTGAAATCTCCACAAATGGTGAGCTAAACACACCTTCCCTTCCTTCACTTTGGGTGTCAGGTATTTTGTCCCAGCAATGAGAGAAAAGTAACCAAGACAAATACAAAACTTGGTAAGATTTAGCTTCTAAATTCAAAGCCAGGGAGAACCCACCACATTGTGTCAGGGAGGTTCCAACCAGAAGACAACTAGCCTGCCTTCCTGGTGAGTGGCGTGCGCAGCATGGACTCCAGGAAGAGAAAGAACTGTGCCTCCTGTGCACCTACTGGCACACGAACTGAGAATCAAGGACACCCCACACACACACACCAAGAAATCTGCTGCTCTGGAGAACCAGCTAAGTTGATAGCAAATAAGGTACATAAAGCAACTAAATGCTTGTATTGTTTGGTTGATTTTGCAGGTCTGGGGCCAGCAGTCTGAGCATCTCTTGGGAGGATGACAGTATGCAATGTAGCAAATATGGGATTTTCCCTTCTGTCTTGTCTTTGAGGTCCAATATTATTCTCATTGTTTT
Organism: Dasyprocta punctata; assembly: GCA_004363535.1. Lineage (NCBI taxonomy): Eukaryota > Metazoa > Chordata > Mammalia > Rodentia > Dasyproctidae > Dasyprocta > Dasyprocta punctata. Next base: position 80,097 of record RJWM01001272.1, read on the forward strand.
GCTTTATTCTGATTAATTTTTTTTTTGCTTTATTTCATATTCTGTTTTGATTGGTTTTATTCTGTTTTGTTTGTGATTTGACTTTACGGTACCTGATGGAATGGCCAACTATTGTGAAGATAAAAAGATATACTAGAGTAGCTATTGTTTTCCTAGTATCTTGCTTTGAAGTTCTGAATCAGTTCTACTGCTTTGTTTTGATTGACTTTGTTCTGTTATGTTTTGTTGGATTTTACTATCTTTAAAATAAAATCTAAAAAAATAAAATAAAATAAATTCAAAGCCAGAAGTATACGCAAAATGAAATTTGTTTGAGATCACAAAGAACAATTAACGTCCAGATATACTGAGAACCTGAACTTGCCAGGTGAAAAAGTGGTAGGAAGGGTATCAAAAGGCAAAAGAAGAGTAAAAACAAAAGCATGAATGGAGGATACACAGATAATCAGATGCCCTGAGTGGCCACAGCAGAAGAAATAAGGAGGGTAAATGCATATGCTGGAAACACTAGCATTAAGTCAGAAAAGGAAGTTTACTGAGGGCCATGTAGGCTATGACAAGGTGTTTGACATTTATGCAGAAAGCCACAGAGAACTGACAGATAATGAAAATTAACTGGTAGCTAACTGGTGGTAATATGGAAGACAGATTAAAAAGAAGAGACTAAGCCGGGTGTGGTGGCGCACGCCTTTAAACCCAGCACTCGGGAGGCTGAGGTAGGCAGAGCGTTGTGAGTTCGAGGCCAGCTTGGGCTACAACACGAGCACAAGGCCGGCCTGAGCTACACAGTGCGACCCTGCCTCAAAAAACCAGGGCAGGGAGTTTGGCTCAGTGGCTCAAGCACCTGTCTGGCAGGTCTGAGGTTGTGAGTTCAATCCCCGGTGCCGCAAAAAAAAAAAGAACAGACTGGTGAATGCAAGACACTTCTGTGATAATTAGGATATTATGTAAACAGAATGTGATGGATAAGCAATAATACAACAACTAAACAGTAACAACAGGAGCAACAATCTACATCAACTAAGCTTAATGTATGCCACATCTAAATGTACCACTATCAGGCTTGGTGCAGTGGCGCATGCCTGTTATCCAGTACTCAGGGGGCTGAGGCAGGAGGACTGCAGCGAGTTTGAGGTCGACCTGAACTACACAGCAAAACCTTGTCTCAAAAAAAAAAAAAAAATACTATCAATTGATCTACACAATCCTTATGAATTGCCCATTTTACAAAAGAAAAAAAATGAAGTTTAGAAAGATTAAGTCATTTTTCAAAAGTCAGCACACATAAAAGTGTGACAGGGCCTAGACACAAACCTAAGACTGACTCCAATGTCCTTATTCTTAACCTTAACCTCCTGCATCAACACGTAGGCATCAAGAGAAAGAAAAAAGAATATAATTAAGAAGTCTTTAGAAGAAATAATCAACAAGGTTTAATCACCTATGACCTATACCCCACACAGGATCTTCACTAGCTTTGCCTTCCTGAAATGCTTCTGAAAATGGATTACTTCCTTCATCTAGATTTCTACTAAAGTATATTGGTACACTTAACAGATGTTTAAAATCATGTTTAACCACATGAAGAGTTTCAAATATCCTGCACAGGAGTTTTTAAATCTAAAAACTTCTTTACAAGGGCCAGGGATGTAGTTCAGCAGTAGAGTGGTTCAATAGCCAGCACTACTTTAAAAAAGTCCTGCTCACCCCTGTAATCCCAGCACTCAAGAGGGACAATCATGAGTTTGAAATCAGCCTGGGTAACATAGCAAGTTCAAGGTTAGCCTGAACTACATAGCAAGACCCTGCCTCAAAATTTAAAAAAAAAAAAATTTAAAGGATAGGAATGCAACTAATCGTGAAGACCCTGGGTTCAATTCCCAGTACTGAAGGGGAAAAAAGCCCTTGTACACTCGAGAAAATTAAAAATAAAAAAACGAAGAAAAAAGGAAGGAAGGGAGAAAGAGAAAACAAACACAACATCAAAATAGAGAACTTTTCAGTCAGAAAAATGACGATCCTGGTATATCCAAGATGGATAAGGGAGATTTATATGCCTTAATCAGAAACCCTAAAAGAAGGTATACAGAAGCTAGGCATGGTGGTGTATGTAGTCCCAGCACTGGAAGTTTGAGGCAGAAGGCTTGCAAGGTTGAGCCCAGCCTAAGCAACTAAGCAACTTAGTGAGACCCTGTCTCAAATTAAAGGGGGTGGGGGAGCACAACTGCACTTACAGCTCAGTGCAAACTTATAGTCCTGGTTTCAATCCCCAGTAACACATACACATATACATACACACATATATACACACACAGAAAAAGAAAGAAAAAAACGAGACACAGCAAAAATGATCATAAATAGTAGCGAAGTTAAATATGGGAGAGGGGAAAAAAGAAATTTCTTAAACTAAAATCTTCAAACTATAAATAATTCAGCTATTCAAACATGTAATTTTACTGTAACAACATAAAATTAATTCTTTTAATGAAACCAATGTAAATGTGAAGTTACTGTGCCATAAGAAAAACAGGCAACTGATGAGGCTTATAGTCCCAATTCCAATCTGATAACTATATTAGTAAAAGAGAATAAGAACTGCAGCCATTCCATTTCAGCAGACAAGGTATCTTCCATCCTTTACAAAAATATCTATAGTTTGTATCATGGGACTATTAAATAAAATAAGTCACATTTCCTTCAATGAAATAAATCATGCTTTCCTCTAGAAAGAAAAATACTCTTCTCTCTTCTTTTTTTTTTTTTCAGTACTAGGGATTGAACCCACAACCTTCAGGCTGAACATCGCCAGTTCTTTTTCACTTTGCGACAGGGTCTTGGCTAAATCACTAAATTACTCAGGCTGTGCTCAAACTCACAATCTTCCTGCCTCAGCCTCACAGAGTGCTAGGATTACAGGCATACACCACCAAACCCAGATACTCATTTTTACAGTATCAGTCAAGTGTCTAATCTGTTATATTCAAAGTTATCTTGATTACAAATATATATAACTTTAATAACAAAATATAATGAACACAGTTCTCACCAAATTAAACAGTGATATCTGTCATACTTTAAAAAACAGTACAGTTTTAGCATATAATCATCTGGGATTAGTTCATCCAAGAAATTGGCCATTAATCACAGGCGTTAGTTTAAAAATCTGTATAAAATTGTTTAAGTCAATAAAATAATTGTACAATTCAGTGGAAAGACACAAGAATTTTGACTTCAATGATTATAATCTGATTGACAGACTTAAGACTTTTGTTCTACATAATAGTATGTGCGCAGTATACGTTCCTCCACTGAAGGAAAAAAGTTTGTATTGTGTTAGTTCCAGTTATAATTTCCAGCTGAGTCAAAGTTCTAACAGCCTTAAAGCAGGAAATCCAAAAGGAAATTCCATCAACAGATCCTGGGGCTTTCAACTCAAAGGTCCTTTGAAACAGAGATACAGAAGTTCTCAAACTATTTACTATAACCTTACCTCATATCTTCAAGTAAATCACATTCTGCTTGATGTTTGGCTTGAAGTTTTGTCATCTGCTCAACTTGAATATTTCTCAGTTCTTGTGTAACTTTCACCTAAAATACACCATACATTTATGAAGGCCTTATTACAACTTGAATCAAAAAAATAAGGAAAACACTTAATGTTTATCAGAATATGTATCTCCTGCTCATCTCTCCTTGAAGACCATAAACCCATTATTTGTCATCTAGTTTTATTCCTGAAGATACTTAATGGAAAAAAAAAAGGCTCAATGAAAATATATGCATATAAAAATTACAGATTAAAGAGGTGCAAAATAAACTGTCAATCATTCTGTTTCATGCACAAGCTAAGCACAAATCTAGGCTTTATAGTTTTGAAAGAGCCTGTCTTCTATTTCTTCCAAAAAACAATTCAGACATTAACCACCAGGAGAGGTGAGCAAAGTGCAGACGGGAGAAGAAAGCATAACAGTACCTAATACCTAGTGACCAAAATTTACACAATCACGAAATAATATGCAGGAATCAACTACATAAATTATTCCACAACGGCTTCAAGAAAACACAGTCTCAGGATGATACCCTCCACTCACTGACAGCACCTCAAATCACAATCTCTTCCTCACAAAGGAGAAAGCAAAAGTGACCTTCTAGCATATGCAAGGCTTTTTAAACTAACTCAGCAAGCCAGGCCCGGTGGCGGCTCCACTTCAAACAGTAAGAACCGCAAATGCCAGCTGGCCAGTGCTTCACCCCGCCAGGCCTGACCCCAGGATTCCAGGTTAAGGTGGTGGAATCCTAGCCTCTGAGACGGGGCTAACCAAAGGGGTGGGGGTGTATTACGAAAAAGAAAAGAACTCATTTAACTGGAGAAACCCGGATTATGAAAGAGAAAGAAGCAGCAGCAGACATGGGTGAGTTAGGCATTTGGCAAATATTTGTCCCCGAGGGAAGGAAAGAACGGCCTCCTCCATCCAGTGTCCAAAGTAGACACTAGGTATCCATCAGCAAGATTATAACGAAAAGGACATAACCTCGGCCCCTGGGAAAGCGAGAGAAGGGCGCTGCGGGGAAGCTGCTGACAAACCAGGAGTACACTGGTCACTCCCACCCTGACCATCCAAGCCCAGATCGCTGAGCACACACCACGCAAACCCGGGTTCTTGCTTTCCTGGAGACAGCGCCATCTCCTCCTTGCCCCCTGCCCAGAGGCGGGGCAAGAGTGGGGGCATAAAGGTAGGACCCCTTCAATCTTTAATTTGCTTTCCCCTGGGGTGGAAGGGCGTTGACTATTCCAACTTCTTTTCCGCAGCCCCGTGGGAAATGCAGGCCAACCCTTCGGGCTTTGCTAAAAACAAATTCCCCGCAAATTTGCAAACGGGCGGGGGTGGCGACAACGGGCTGGAGGGCTCAAACCTGGTGCAGACTAAACAATCACACACGCAAAAGGCTCTGCAAATCTATAGGGGTTCCCTCCTCCCCGCCTCCCCTCGGTGCAGCCCCGAGAATGCACTTTGCAGTGAGCGGTACCGCTATGCAGGGGTACACACGCAAATACAAGCCTGAAACTCTTGTGAAATGCCTGGGGGTCTCCAGGGTAGTGGAGGAGACCAGCCCCGGCCACCCCTCGATGAGAAACGCATCTCACACACACGCGTCCCCTGCCTGGAGCCCGAGGCAACTCAGTGACAAGCCAGAGGCGAGAGCGGTCACGGCCCCCTGAGGGAAGGGGGAGGGGGAGCAGAGGTCGACCCAGCCGCGTTCCTCGTATGCATCCCACCTCCCAAAACCCCAAAGCCCCTAGGCTGCGTCCTACCTTCCTCGGCGGCGGCTGCATGATGCTGAAGGGACATCAATCCTCCCCCGACGGCGGCGTTAGCAAGGACGAGGAGGAGGAGGGCTGGAGAGGAGGGGGTGGCCCAACAAGCGAGGGCGCGCGTGTGTGAAAGGAGAACCCGAGGAGGACTCGCCCCGGAGGCAGCAAGGCCGGCAGGCAGCAAGAGGACCCAGGGGTTCCAGCGAGTGCGGGGAAAAGAGCGGAGGAACGCCAGGAAGGCCTGCGGCCCGGGGGGTGTGTGAGGGAAGGAGGCGGAGACCAGGAGGGGGCGGGGGCCGAGAAGCGGGGGCGCTAGGGTCTCCCAGCTCTGGGAGCCGCGGGTAAGGCGCAGCCGCGTCGTCCGCGCTCCCCGCCCGCCGCCGGCTCCGCTGCCCTCTACCCTCTCCACCCACTCGGACAGCCCGACCCTCGCTGTGCCCAACGCCCCCGCCCGGCCCGGGGAGGAGGAAGGCGGGGCCACGCTCCCGGCGAAGGCTCCACCACTCAGGCCGCGGGAATTTCCGGCCTCACCGCGAGCGCAGCGCCCCGCTCCGGCGGCGGAGGGAATAGCTCAGTTCAGCGCCGGGTTCGCGGGCCGGGGCAGCCTGCAGGGAAGGACCGAGGCCTCTTACTGCGGCGGGGCTCCGTACCGCGGCAGGGGACGGGGTGATCTAACGGATTGAGCGCCAGGTGGGAGGACAGAAACGCTAGCGGAGCGCAAAAATCCCCCCTTGCGCTCCGAGAGTGGCACGTTCCAAACGTCTCCTGTCCTCCTCCCCCACACCGGGAGCTTGCCGGGGGCTTCCCGCGCGCTTTCCCGCCAGCCCACGGGAGCGCGCACGTGGGCGAGAGAGGGCTCTGCGCCGACGCACGCGCACATGCCGCCCCCGCCTCCTGCAGGCTTTGGTTGCTGCAGCGTTTGCATTGGGGGTGGGAGTCTTGGGGGTCAGCGCTCTAAGAGAAATGTTTTACGTTGGGGAGGAGGCAGCATGCCAGTGGTGCTTCCTCTCAGTCCTTCAACATCCCCTTTCCCTCAGCTAGAGGTTCAGGAAAAGGTTGAGTATGGACAGACCGCTTACAACTGCCCGCAGGTGTCAGGCCTTTGCGAATGAAGGGTGGGGGTGGAGAAGAAAAAGAGGTTAGCGTTGTCCTGCGAAAGAAAAAAGGGCGCAGTACTCTCGGACCCTCAAGTCGAAGATCATAGACTCAGAGCTGGAAGGGAGCAGAGGAGTCTTAAAGCCAGGGCCCCTGTCTCACAAATGGGGCAAGAGTCCAAAGAGGAGTAGGCATTTTCTGAAGATCACACAGCAAAACTAGAATCTCGGTCAGGAATGGTACGCGTATTAGAAAGAAACAGGTTCTTGCCGGGCGTGGTGGCGCACGCCTTTAAACCCAGCACTGGGGAGGCTGAGGTAGGTGGAGCGTTGTGAGTTCAAGGCCGTCTTGGGCTACAACGCGAGCGCAAGGCCGGCCTGAGCTACATAGTGCGACCCTGCCTCCAAAACTAGGGCTGGGAATTTGACTCAGTGGCTTAAGCGCCTGTCTGGCAGGCGTGAGGCTGCGAGTTTGATCCCCGGTGGCGCAAAAAAAAAAAAAAAAAGAAAGAAAGAAAGAAAGAAACAGGTTCAGGGCCCGGGACTGTAGCTCAGTGATTGAGCATTTGCTTACAAACAAACAAAAAAACGGAAGAAAAAGGATGAGAACCATTGGTGAAAAGTAGAGGAGGAAGCAGGGGCCCTAGAGGAAGCCCTTGTCTGAGAGGTAGGGCCTCTGGATGCCACTGCACCCTGCCTGCCTCTGACCTGCTGCTTTCCTGCTCTGTCCTGCCTCTCTGCAGGGAGAGCTGTCAGCCTTTCTTAGGGTCCTTGGAAGAGGGAAAGGCCTCTTCCCCTGCCCAGGGAGTTTCCTAAATTGGATCAAGCTCACAATTTCTTCAGAAGTTCGGAGTCCCAGATAGCTGTTCTCAGAAGTGTAGTTCAGGCAAAAGAGGAAGGTGAGTGAAGTCTGGATAAACCAGGGTAAATTGCCAGATGGCCACATGGCCAGAAATTGGAAAGGTGTAACTTGAACCCAGCTTGTTTATGCTGAGTTAGCCTAGACATTTGTGCGGGAAAGTGGTATAACCAGAGCTGTGCTTCAGTCAGATTTATCTAAACTAGGAGCCTCACCCTGATATTTCTGGTATCCTGGAGGCTGTTCAAAATTCAGCTCTCCACCCAGAGTCCTCAATTAGATCAGGAAAGGCCTGAGGGGAGGAAAACCTGGAGGTGGAGGCCCAGAGCCCAGTCCACTGAGAGGCAGCAGAGAGAGCCTAGGCCGGAGTTAGCAAGGCTGGACTGCAGTTTTCACTGAGTTTTTATGAAGCCTTAGACTAAGGACTCCACCTCTTTCAGCCTTTGTTTCTTCTCTTGTAAAATGGAGATATATTGGAACATGATAGTGCACTCCTGTAATCTCAGCACTGAGGCAGGATTATTGAGAGTTTTCACGTTTGAGGCCAGCCTGTGCTACCTAGTGAGCTCAGGGCCAGCCTGAACTATATATCAAGACCCTGTCTCAAAAAAAAGAAAAAAGAAAGATATACCATCCTGAGAGACTTGTGGTGTCAGTTAAAGATTTCTCCTACCTCAGGGTTTGGCACATAGTCAGTGCTCAATAAATTGTTATTGATTCATCATTCATTGAAGTAATATTTACTAAGGTTCTGGTTTGTGCCAAGCACTGGGGATATATACAGGGATGACCAAGATAGAATCAGCCTAGGCTTCACCAATCCCAAGTTCCAGATCAATCATCCTACAAAAGACACTGGACTAGTGGGAACAGGTAACAGCACTTGACAGCTGCCGTGTCTGGCACACAGAAGATGCCTAACAAAGATTTTTGGGGAAGTAAGTACTGGGGATGTAAAGCTGCTGGATGTTAGGAAACTTAGGATCCAGCTAGGCCACTGATCTGCTGGACTTTCACTGGGGCTTGGGGTTCAACTAAATAATAAATTAAATGAATGAGCCTAGATGTTAGTAGGCTCTTCCTACATGAAGTCAGATCCTGGGGTTTCATTCGATTGATTGATTAGAATTGGGGCGTTGTTTTTGGTTTGGTTTGGTTTGGTTTGGTTTTTGAGACAATGTCTCACTATGTAGTTCAGGCTGGCCTTAAACTCATTATGAAGCCCAGACTGTGTACAGCAGTCCTGCCTCAGCCTCCCAAGTGTTGGGATTATAGGCATGTACCACCACACCCAGCTTGTTTTATTAATTTAAGAGGGCATCCTCTACCTGATTTCCCATTATTCTGAAGTCAGGAGTAACAATGACTTTATGAAATGATTTCCTTTGGAAGTTTTATAAAGAGCTAAGGACAATATCAGATGGATTTACCAGCTGATTGCTTTCAAAAATGTGATTTTGGATCCAAGTGTGGTAGTACATGCCTATAATCCTAGCACTTTGGGAGGCTGAGGCAGTAGGATTGCCAAATTCAAGCTTGGTCTGAGTAATCTAGTGTTTTAGCAAAGCCTTGTCTCAAAATTTTCAAAAAAGGCTGAGATATACCTCAGTGTGAAGGGCCTGGGTCAATCTCCAGTACTGTAAAGAAAAAAAAAAAAAAAGATGGACATTTGGAAAGTCTGGGAACATAACTCAATAGTAGAGCACTTGCCTAGCATGTGCAAGTCCCTGGGTTCTATCCCCAGCCCTCAAAAAAGAAAAGAGGGGTGATGTTTAAATTTTATTATCACCAAGTGCCTTTTCCAAGTTCTAAATGTTCATGCCATTTTCTGAGATAATCTTCCTCTTACATTATGAGATAGTATTATTTTTTACATTTTTACAGATGAGGAACTGGAGGTTCAGTGAAGATAAGTGATTTGCCCTGAAATGATGGGTTTGGGAACAGACACCAGTTCTTCTATGAGGAATGAAAAAATGATCCTCTATCACAAATATTTAAAGGAATTAGGGAAAAGATTGTTCATGAAACAACAAAACCCATCGTCCTTTAGATAAGTCAGAGTGAGACTTTTGACCCCTGACAAGGCAGGATCAATACCCCTTCTCAGCCAGAAACAATTATAAAAGGACTCATCCTCAGCTCTTTTGCACCCTAAAGAGTAAGTGATTGAAGTCTGGAGGGGCAGGGTGGGTGTGATAATGTGGGATAAAAGAAATAAAGATAGGAGAAATGAGACAAGGAAAGTCATAATTTTAAAAATAAAAACTGCAACTTCAGGACACCAACCCAGCTTAATTTATTTTTATTGTATCTCCAAAGAAACAATAAGCTTAGGCAATGTCCCTTTACCTGCACGCGGGTATAGCCATTCCCTTTTTGCATGCCAGTGGCCCTCTTTCACCTGTGAGCAGACCACCTCTTTTCTTCTGTAAAATAGGCTTTCTCCTATGAATGAGTCATTGTTTTTCCATGGGTCAGCTATCCTTTTTCCAAAAACCAAGACCCAAGACAGAGCTTCCTATAGACTCAAATTTCATAGGTTTTTCACCCTCTCAAAGAGAAACATAAATATTCCCAGTTTGAGAAATCACTGTGCCCCTCTCTCTCCAGAACCTGTACTCTATTTCTGTGAGTGTTTACTTTTAAAATTCTAACTAATAAACCTCTTTATGACTTTTTTAAAAAAAATAAATAAGCCAGGCATGATGGTACATGCCTATAATCCCAGCACTCCGGAGACTGAGGCAGGAGGATTGCTGCCAGTTCAAGGACAGCCTGGGCTAAGTAGAGAGTTCAAAACCAACCTGGACTATGCAATGAGACCCTATCTCAAAAAAAAAAAAATTCTTTTAAATAATGAAGGGATAGCCGGACGTGGTGGCGCATGCCTTTAATCCCATCACTCGGGAGGCTGAGGTAGGAGGAGCGTTGTGAGTTCGAGGCCGGCCTGGGCTACAACGTGAGCGCAAGGCTGGCCTGAGCCACGCAGTGCGACCCTGCCTCAAAAAACCAGGGCCGGGAGTTTGGCTCAGTGGCTTAAGTGCCTGCCCTGGCAGGCGCGAGGTTGTGAGTTCAATCCCCGGTGCCGCAAAAAAAATAAATAAATAAATAAAAAATAAAATAAAATAAAATAGTATGCCTAGCGTGTCACTTAGGCAATGGTTTTCTGAAACTCCAAAGCCTCACCCTCATTGTTAGAGCTAAGTTAGCACTTCCACTATCTGTTGCAAAATGTGAAATTCAAGTGCAAAACTTTATGAGAGAATGGGCTGCATCCCAATGCTTATTATCTTTATCTGTGACTTAAGCACCTGTCTGACAAGGCGCATGCCTTTAATCCCATCACTCGGGAGGCTGAGGTAGGAGGTGCGTTGTGAGTTCGAGGCCGGCCTGGGCTACAACGTGAGCGCAAGGCTGGCCTGAGCCACGCAGTGCGACCCTGCCTCAAAAAACCAGGGCCGGGAGTTTGGCTCAGTGGCTTAAGTGCCTGCCCTGGCAGGCGCAAGGTTGTGAGTTCAATCCCCGGTGCCGCAAAAAAAAAAAATAAATAAATAAATAAATAAATAATGAAGGAAGGAAGGAAGCTATGTAGGTAGATACTGGAAGAGCTCACCAAGGAGAAAAAAAGACTCAGGAGGATATACTCCATGTGTTCCAAACTTCATGGGACAGGGAAAGGGATTTCTGTGACTTGTGTAAACCTTATTTAACATGCACCTCTTTGAACAAGGATGGGGACTTCCAGAGCCTTGCTTCTGCAATGCGGCAAGCACTGTGTTACCAGTAATAGCTCTTGAGATTTCTTAGAGGGAAATGCTGCTGAGCAGCATGCACTGTGGCCCCAAAGATAGACTTGGGACAAGCCTCAACTGAGATGCATGAAGGACACTCTCCAGGCAGAGCCACCGGTGGAGGAGACAAGCTCCCCATCCCTGGGGCTGGGCAAGCAGGTGCTGCCTCCCTTCCACCAAAGAGGCCACAGATGGGATTCTCACACTGGAAAGAAATGAATGGCAACTACTATTTATTTTGCCTCTTCCATGTTTCAAACTCTGCAGTAGATATTCCATTTATGTTGTTTCCCACCCTTCCAATGATCTGTCATAATACATAAAGCTCCCACTTTACAGATTTCACAAATTGAGGTTCAAAAGTGAAAATGCCCTTGCAAAGGCCACACAGTTATTAAGAGCCAGGCCAGGGTCCTGCCCCTTCTGGCTTTGAAGCTGTGCCCCCACCTCAGCTGCGGTACACTTCTCCCAGCAAGGTTAAGTCAGATCAAAAGGTGGCCAGAAACAGGTGTATAAGTAAGCATCCAAAGCCAGCTATTTCAGTATTCCTCAGGGGTCCTGGGAGGAAAGGGGGGCATAGGATGCAGAAGCCCCTTAGCATGCCTACAGTGGGAGCAGCACCCACTCCAGGTCCAGAGCAGGCAACCAGAACAGCCTGACACTGCATGCAAAGCCCTTTCCAGAGAAGGTGGCCAAAAACTCCTTGACCCATACTGTACTGAGACACCCCCCACGCTTCCTGCAGCTGGGGATCACAGCCCTCTTCACTTCTTCTCGTCTCTGTCACTATTCCCACCCACTGTGCCACAGGCTTGTCAGCACATCCAGATAGCAGCCATTCTCTGTCTGGACCTACCAAGCCCTGCTGGGGATACTGCAACAGACAATGTAGTCTGTGGCCCCCACTCTGTTCACCTCCTTTCTATTCTAGTCCCCTTTCCCTACCCTTCACTGCCCATGTTTGTACCTCTCTGGGTCACTTCCCTCAACCCAAGCCTCTAGTCAGCCAGGAGAGTGTACCTATCTCCTTCTGTATCCAGGTCTCGAAAGGGGATCCCAGTACAGTGGGATGAGGCTTCAAAGTCAGTGACCATGGGTCAAGGGCAGGGGCTCTCCCCAGGGGACACAATGAGTTTGTGGCAGAATTGACCTTGGATTCCCTCCAGTGTCATTCAATAAGCTCCTTATTCTGAACTTAGGCATGAGCAAGTCTCTGGTATGAGACCCGAGTGCTGCCCTCCATGTGCTCCCAATCTCCACACATGGACCAAAGGTCACAGCAGTGAATGGGATATTCAAGCCCAGGAAAGTCATAGGGGCCCAGGACCCACCAGATGGTAGCAAGGATCTAAGGCCAGAGGCAAGTCCCTAAGAGGCAGTCACTGGGGCAGAGAATTATCTGATTAATTGGTGCCCCTGCTGGAAAGTAAGTATTACAACTTAGTAGGAGGATGAGCACTCAGTCTTAGGGCTGTGACAGGAGATGGCAGGCACATGGTTTTGACATTGCTATCAGGAGACAAAAACCCACAGTTCCAGCCCTCTCTTAGCTATGCATTTTTGAGTGTAATCTCTGGAACATACCTCTCAGCCTGTTTTCACACCTATAAAGTGATAGTAACAAATTCCGTCCTACCTTTTTCCAAGGGCAGCTGCTGTGCAGGTTAAATGAAATATCAAATATATGATGTGCAGAATGCTGAGTATGAGGTATATGATCTGTTCAGCCAGTGACTGCCATCTTAGGGTACACCAGGGAAGCTGAGTAACTCCCTATGTTAGATGCTGATGGGAGACTTTGTGTTTGTTTGTTTGTTTTGAGACAGGGTCTTGCCATGTAGTTCAGGGTGGCCTTGAACTCACTGTGTGGCCCACGCTGGTCTCAAACTCATAATCCTCCTGCCTCAGTCTCAAGAATGCAGGGATTACAAATGTTCATGACCGTGCCAGGTTGGGAACCTTTCACAATGAGCTGCACTGTGGCTACAGTTCTAAAAACCACATATCAATGAGAAGAATAATTGGGTTTGGGTGAACAGATGAGGCCGCTGGGGGTTTGGATCTGGAAAACCTGGGTTAGATGTCTGCTTCCTCTTCAGCTTGGCTTTGAGTCCTTGATCAGTCTTGAAAGCTCTTTTCAGCCAGATCCTCTTGACTAGAAAAGAGGAATAATAACTTTTTGCATGGTCATGGTAAGAATTAAATGGAGTTGTTTATAAAGTGCCTGTAACAGTGCTGGCCATTAAATGCAAGTTTTCTCTTGTTTGACCTTTCCTTTGTTTTGTTCTGGTTTTGTTTGTAAATTTTAAAATAAAACATAAAAAGAAGAATTCCCAGTCGGGAATGGTGGTGCATGCCTTTAATCCCAGGCCTTGGGAGGCTGAGGTAGGTGGAGCGTTGTGAGTTCGAGGCCGACTTGGGCTACAACGTGAGCAAGGCTGGCCTGAACTACATAGTGTGACCCTGCCTCGAAAAAAAATAGAGCCAGGAGTTTGGCTCAGTGGCTTAAGTGCCTGCTTGGCTGGTGTGAACCTGATACCAATAAAAAAAAAAAAAGGAAATTCCCATGGGGTGAAATTGAGCCTGACTCTCCTTCCACTTCTGCCCCTGATTTACTATGAGGATCTGGGAAATCCTTGTGTCTCTCAGCCATGGTTTCCTCATCTGTAACACAGGAATTCACCACAGAGTTTCTCCAAGGCCCAACTGGGAGATATAGGGTACTACCGGGCTGAGGGTTCCTTCCATGAAGAGGAGCCTCCAGGCTGAGGTAGGGAAGGAGAGTCAGGCAGGGACAGGCATAGAACTATGGGGCAGGACAGCAGGCTCAGAGGTGGCAGTCCTGTTACCACCATAAACTGGCCTGTCAAGGGAGCAAACCCTGCACAACTTAGGAAGCCAGCCTGCCTATTTTCCCACAGCCTGCCCAGTTAATGCCTAAACAAAACAGCTTCCCTACTGCCTGCCAGAAGGCAGGGAGCCAAAACGAGCGTCCTGGAGGGCTGGCAGACACCCTGGCATCCTGCCTGTCCTCCCTGGGCTCCCGCCCTTCCCCTGTGTGCAGCACTACCCTCAAACCAAGCTGGCCCAGGGTGTGGAGTGGAGCTTCCTGGGGGTCTGCACTTTCCTCCCATTTCTGGCCTTCCTAAGTGGACACTCGTAAGCCAACATGCCCGCTCCTAAGCCTGCCTAGGCTGGACTTGGCTCCAAGATGAGACCTAATTCTTTCTCTGCTGCTGTGGGCAGAGCATCTGGCATCAGAATGCCAGGAGCTGCTGTCAGTCGCCACAGGAGGGAATTCCCTGGCTCAGGAAACCTCTCCCAGCAGAAAGGAGCAGGTGGCAAGTCTCCCCGAAGAGACAGATGCTGCCCACGCTGTAGGCAGAGCTAATCCTGGACTGAGGAGCATCAAATCCACCACCCCCAGCTTTCTGTCTGTTGCCTGTCTACACCGGGCACATTAATACCAGTTCATGCTTTGTAATAGTTACTGTGTGACAGAAACCCTTCCAAGCACTTCAGGCAGATAACTCATTTAATTCTCACAACAACTCTGAGGTAGAAACTATTATTAGCCCTATTTTATAGATAAAGCCTTGATAGATTAAATAACTTTCCTAAGGGCATGCAGCCAGTGTGTGGCAAACTGAGATTTATACCCAGTTAATTAGGACAGTGTGTGCTGTGCCAATTGACTACTAGAGATAGTATCCCCCATTAACCTACTGGGGACATCACAAGATGCTTGCCTTAGTGTTTAAGAATTCAAACATTTTCTCTAAGATTCCAAGGTCTAAGAATCACCTACGAGTTCTTATACAAAGCACACAGCTTTACCCAGATGCAGAATTGAATGCCTGTAATCCCAGCACTCAGGAGGCTGAAGTAAGAGGATCACCAAGAGTTCAAGGCCAGCCTGGACTACATAATGAGTTTACATATCCCAGACTTCTTAGTAAAATGTTGTTTCAAAAAAGCTAAAAATCTGATCATTATGTATATCTAAATTGTGCCAATAAAGTTAATTTTTTAAAAAGCTGAAAGTAAGTGTGGCATGGTTGCACACACCTATAGTATCAGCACTCTGGAAGGCTGAGGCAGGAGGATCATAAAATTCCAGCCTAGCCCAGACAATTAACTTAGTGTGAGACCCTGCCTCAAAGTAAAAACTTTAAAAAGGGTTGGGATGTAGCTCAATGTGAAGGCCATTAATTCAATCCTCAGTAGTGTCAGAAAATAAAAAATAAATAAAATAACATACCTAGCCCTTGGGGGCTAGGAGTATAGCTCAGTGATAGAGCACAGGCTTAGCATGTGCAAGGCCATGAGTTCAATCTAGCACCAAAACAAAACAAACAACAACAAAAACCACAACTCCAGCCCTCCTCTGAAGATGCAATAAATTTTATATGGGAGGAGAAGTAGTATCTGATACAGAGAAATGGATGGCTCAATAGAGATTTGTGAAATGAGTGAATAGAATCCTTCTAACTTCCCTGAGCCTCTGCTCACCTCTAAAACGGGGTTACAGTTCCCCACCTTCCCCTACTCCTTTCAAGTGTGACTGTTTTGACTGTGTGTATGTGTGTGGGGGGGTGTCTGCACCAGTTTTGCTTGGGTGTAAGGAGTTGTTTACGGGCACACCCCACTGGCTCCTAATAATAGCTGCAATAATAATACCTGACTATTTTAAATGTTTGGGAGGAGCAGACACAGTTCTGAGGGCTTTGATATATTAACCCAGTGATTCTCTTAACCTTCATTATCTTGATTTTAAAGACGGAGTTAAGGAATTTGTCCTGAGATCATGCAATTAGAAGGAATAGGACTACCAGATGGCCCAGATGGCCCTGTTCCAGGGTCCCAAGGTTAACCACTCCTTAACAGTTGCTGGACTCACCCAGCCCTTCCTCATGGAACTTTGCTGCCGTGTTTAAATGGGAAAATGGATGCTGCACCCATAGGACTAGGGAAGGGAGAATGAAACACCAAATTAACAGGAACTCTCAAGATAGATGGAGAGACCTGATTTGGAATTCCCTTACTATTACTTGGGTCTGAGGAGAAATTCCAAAGCACAGGATCTGGCATTTCTAAATTGGGAAAAGTTATCTCTGTCTAAAATGAGAGACCTGGGAAGGCTGCATTGGAAGTGGCCCTTGATCCACGAGAGCTGGTTTCTCCTAACAGAGGAACTGTGAAAGCAAAAACCATAGGCTGGATGGGCCTGAGCCATATCTGGGGTCAATCTTTTGTAGGGAGTCCTGGAAAATGAGTCTCCAGTGGTGGATTGTGACCTTGTGTCACCCTTTTGGATGTTTGCCCTTTATGGAGATTATCACACTCTGTAATAGCCACGTGTGTTGGCTCATACCCATCCTATCAGAGTGTCCCCATCCCTACAGGCCTTTCATTTGTCACTCTATCACTAGCACCTAGAACAGTGCGTGACACCCAGCATTCACACTCAATGCACAGATCTGAAAGCCTGAAGACCCACAGGAAGACATACAGGGGGACGTTAGGAGTGGGTAGCCAAGTCACAGAATAGGAGACCCAGTCCTGCACAGGCCTGTCCTCTGCTCACTCATATTTAGCCCTCTGCCTTCAGCTGCTGACTGTGCTGTGACCTCACTGCCACTTTTCCCAAGGGAGGCTTGTGAGAAACTGGCCTATCAGGAGAGGATGGAGTGGGTCTCAGCAAGACACCTTGGGCTGGCTCAAACTAATGCTAGTGCCTTTCCTCCCTGCACACTCAACTTGGGGTCTTGACTTAGAGCTTGAGTCAAATTCTAAGTCAGACTCACTGGTCTGACTTTTGGCCCTGCTGTTTTCTAGCTCTGTGGCCTTAACAGCCCAATTTGTATTGGTTCCGTAGCTCTAGAATATCATCTCACAGCACATCCCCTCTGCTGTGTCCCATTGTGTCTGCTCTGGCTCTGTGATTGAACTCACAATCTCGCACCTGCCAGACAGGTGCTTACACCACTGAGCTAAATCCCTGGCCCTATTTTTTGAGACAGGGTTTCACTATGCAGTTCGGGCTGGCCTTGAACTCACTGTGTAGCCCAGGCTGGTCTCAAACTCACAATAATCCTCCTGCCTCAGCCTCTCGAGTGCTGGGATTGAAGGCATGTGCCACCACACCTGGCTTCTGGCTCTGTTCTCGCAAGAGCTCTGCCCCTCTCTGGGCTTCTGTCACTCTGGATATTAGGATAGTAATCCTTGAGGCTCTTGTGACTTTGTCATTCTCCTGTTCTATCTATCTATGATCTACAATGCTGGAGCTTGAACCCGGAGCAAGTGCTCCCTACCTCTGTGCTACATCTCCAGCGCAACTTTTCTAGTTTTTGTTTGTTTTGTTTTGCTTTTGTTTTTGTCTTTGAAACAAGGTCTCATTATGTAGTTCAGGCTGGCCTTGAACTCACTGCAGTCCTCAGCCTTCTGAGTGCCAGGTTTACAGGTGTGTACCACCACAGCTGGTTAACTTCTCTGCTTCTTTAACCATCAAGACCAAAGATGCCTTTCTAGATGATAGCAGAATCAATGTAAAGATGAAACTTCAACTTTTTTCTCTGGGGCAGCTGGAAGAGTCTCCTCCAACCCAGTGCTGATCTCAGGGAGGTGACAGCATCAAAGTATCATCCAGATATTCCATTTGGGTGGTCATCTTCTGGGCACATCTAGAGGTGGTTAGGGTCCTCCTGTCCTCACCCCTTACACTGTGACATAGGAGGCTGACCTCTGTGGATTGCACCCTATGTCAACTGGCTTCTACTTGGGTTGGTTCAACAATGAGGAGATTAGAGGATGAAAGGGAGAGAGTGGACTGTTTTTCTCCCTGCTTTCTTCTTGATCACAGTTCCTGCCAGGCAGCTCTACCTCTCACTGGGCAACAATTTTCCTGACCCCTCAATCCTAGGAGCAAGAGTCTCCTTCTTTTGCCAGCCTCCAGGTGACTGTCTCACCATCTCTTTTTTTCCCCAGGAGTGAACTCAAGGCCTTCACACTGAACTACACCCCCAGCACCCTCCCCACTTTTTTAAAATTTAGAGATAGGGAAGGTTTAGCTAAATTGCCTAAGCCAGGCTCAAACTTGCAATCCTCCTGCCTCAGTCTCTTTGAGTGCTGGGATTACAGGTATGTGCCATCACGCCAGCTCTCATTCTCCCCTCTCCCTCAGCCTGCATATACCTCATTGCTGTCATCCTTTCATGAAACTCCTATCCTGACTAATTCAGGACTTTCTTCCTGGGCATGCCTTTCAGATCAGTCTGGTCAAGACCTTACTCAGAGCAAAGAACCAGCCAGCCCAGTCCTCGAACAGCCCTCCAGTGATCCTGCATTAGGACAGGTAGACACAGGGCTAGCCTCAGTGGGAGCCACAGGGTCTGGTTCTGACTTATCTGTCACCTCCAGGAGGTCTTATGGCCAGAATCAAGTGGGAGAAGGGCACCTTCAGCAAGTAAAAGCAACTAATGTGCTGCAGCGAGAGGACAGAGAGGACACAACACATCTCAAGGCAGAATGTTGCCCTACCTCAGCTCAGACTGCTTGAGCTATGGAGCTTTAGGAAGCCTGTGGCTCAGACTAGGGTCTCTAAAGGGCCTGGCAGGGCCTGGGTAGAAACTTAGGGTGCTGGAAAGGTAGAGGGGTGAGTGACAGGGGTAGCTTATTTCAGGAGAAAGTGCTGAGGAAAGGCTTGGGAGTAGGAAGGAGATCTTGAGAGCAGGAGTAAGGGGCAGGGACATGATGGGGCACATTGCCCCCATGCCTCCCTTAGGGCAGGCCCCACAGTTACCTCCCTCCTTCCAACCTTGGCTATCAGTTACCCCAACCCTTTCACTTCCCTTGCTAACCACAGCTGCCAAGACCACAGCCACAGCAGGGCCCAGGTTTCAGTTCTCATTTCCTCCACACCTCTGAGGCTCCTGATAAGTTTCGATTTCTCAACAGGGGCCAGGCCTGACATTCACCTGACACCTTCAATCCTCTGCTTTTTTGTAGTCAGTATTCCTGGCAGTCAGAACAAGCTATCTAACCGTGCATTCCTCTGTGTGAGACTCTTCTATGGCTCCCTATCACCCTCCAAATTAAGTCCAAGCTACTGCTATTGTTGCCTCCTCCTCCTCTTCCTTCTTTTTTTTTTCCCCCCACTAGGGATTGAACTAAGGGAGCACTTACCTATATCCCTGATCTTTTTTTTTTTTTTTTTTGAGACAAGATCTCACTAAGTCGCCCAGACTGCCCTCAACTTGGGTTCTTCTGCTCAAACTGCTGCCTCTGCCTCCTAAATAGCTGGGATTGCAAGTGTGTGTTAGCATGCCTTGGAAGCCCATACTTTTTAACATGACATTTAAGGCTCTTCAGTGTGTGACTCCAGCCAGCCTACCCAACCTCATCTCTCAGTCCCGCCGTTTTGTTGTCCCATACACACCATGTATACCCACTTTGCTGGCAACTTATCCATCTTTTGCCAACCTCACACTTCCCAATCTGCTGTTGCCTCTGCTTCAACATACTTGCCTTGTTTCTCTGTGTGATAAGGTCACATTTACCCTTAAAATGCCAGTTCAAAACTTCTGCTTCTATAAAGCTTACCTTCTTTCCCCAGCTTGGAGTTAACCCTGCCACATCTGCATAAGCTGGTTCAGATCTTGATGACAGCTCTAAGTTCCAACTGAGCAGGTTTCTATTTAGCTACATCCTTTTCTGAATTTCCCTTTCCTTCAAGACTCAAGCACCAGCTGGGTCACTGATTCAACCTTTTCTGGTGTTCTTTCTGATGAATCCCCCAGTTCAAGTAAGTGCTCTGGGTCTGGAGCTTTTTAGCACCTATGCACATATCAACAATCATGCTGTCCCCTGCTTCCCACCAGGCAATGCATTCACTGAAAGCAAAGTCATAGGCCAGGCTCCTTGTAACCAAAATGTTTCTATTTCCCTGGTGCCCACCATCCCAGAAATCCTTATTCCACAGATAAATTTAATCCATTCCTATTTTTGCAAATGGGAGACCTGGACCCAAAAAGCCACATAGATTTGCCTGGGGTCATGCATGACCAAGCCTCAGGGCTTTTCCTTTGCTCTCCCCTAGAGGGTTCACAACTCCTTACAACTCTCGCACCATACTGCTCTCCAAGGATGGTCCCTGGCCTAAGCTAAGGCTCTGGACCAGAGAGCAAACCTGCACCGGGTCCCATGTGCTGGTGTCCGGTGAGCTTTCAGGAGAGAAGCTGCCAGATGCCCAGACGGTTTTACTTCCCTCCTGGCTGCAAAGATCATGCAGAGAGCAACCGTCAGACCTCAAACACTTCCGTTTTACCAGGAGCCAGGCTTCCTTTTTACCTATTTGGTACACAGCTCACAGACCATGGGCCACAACCTCTGTGCCAGCTCCTGGACAGTTTTATGTACTCCCCAAAGGACAGGCTCTACCCTTGGGAGAGTGGCAAGAAAACCGAAAACCCCTGGAGATTAGGATCTTAATCTTGTTGAAATGTTGTTTGAG